>CAUYSK010110688.1:0-16820 GCA_963575035.1 Avahi laniger
ATCACCTAAATTGATGATTAAATCATAAATATGAATTATAAAAAAATTTGACTCATTTTTACTTTAGTACTCATGTAATCTGATAGTTCAAAGAACAATAGACTCAATTTAAATTTTGAAAAATTAAATTATGTAACATAAAAACAATTCAAGAATATGGCATAACTTCTAAGACACAATTTTTCCTTTTTCTAATAGTCTTGTTTTATGCCAATTGTTCTTAATAATTAAATGATTCTCTAAGGAAAATCATTCTTCTAAAAGAGTGATGTAGTTATAATAATGACGGAAAACAGAAATATTTTAAGGGAGAAAAAGATGCCATCTTCCTTCTAAAAATCAATAAGACAAATTGCTATAAGGGAAGTAGAGGGAAGACATATGATGTGTATGTGTATGAAATGTATTTTGCAGTGAAATGAATGCAGTCACATTCCAGATAAATAAATTTACTTGATAAAAAAAACCCCACTAACCTGTACATTGCCTTCTTTTAAATTTTTGAATATATCCAATCTTCCTCATTTTTCTTTCTCTCTTCTATATTGCTCTACTTCCCCATTTTCTAATATATTCCTTTTCATATGACTTATAAATAGCTATTTCTTTTTCCAACGTCTTTTGATTCTTCTGCAGTTCTTTGTATTTGTTTTGTATGGTTTTCATAGATAATTCTTTCTGAAGAACTTCATTCTTGATATGGAGATGTAGATTTTTTTTTTTTTTTTTTTGAGACAGAGTCTCACTGTGTTGCCTGGGCTAGAGTGCCGTGGCATCATCCTAGCTCACAGCAACCTCACACTCCTGGGCCCAAGCAATCCTTCTGCCTCAGCCTCCCAAGTAGCTGGGACCACAGGCATGCGCCACCATGCCTGGCTAATTTTCTCTATATATTCTTAGTTGTCTGATTAACTTCTTTCTATTTTTAGTAGAGGCAGGGTCTCGCTCTTGCTCAGGCTGGTTTCGAACTCCTGAGCTCAAACAATCCGCCCGCCTCTGCCTCCCAGAGTGCTAGGATTACAGGCGTGAGCCACCGTGCCCGGCCCGAGATGTAGATATTTTGAAGAGGACATTTGCAGTTCTGCTCTAAGACCATCAACCTGTGTGAATAAAATCATACCATTTGTTACTAAAGTAGGGTGAGAATAGTCTAACAAATAACAAATTTTGAAATAAACTTTGTTGCAATAAATGTTATCTATACTGTAATAAATGCTTCAAATGTGAATCCTTAAATTACTCAGAAAATCAAGACCATTGCCTGGCTTTGGTATCAAGGTGATATTGTCTTCATAGAATCAGGAAGAATTCCATTCTTGATTTTTTGAAATAGTCTCAGTAGTATTGGTACCAGTTCTTTGTACAGTCAATAGAATGATAGACTTTGGCTGTGGATTCATCTGGAACTAGGTTTTTGTTTGGGGAGTCATTTTGGGGGGTTAAGAAATGTATTTTTTATTTTTATTTTGTAGTATTGCAGTGGTACAAATGCTTTGGTTACATACATTGCCATTGTTATTTTTTGTCTTTTTCATAGTAATCATTCATTTTAACTGGAGTGTGATGATATCTCATTGTGGTTTTGATTTGAGTTTTTCTGATGATTAGTGATGGTGAGCATTTTTTCTTATGTCCATTGCCCATTTGTATGTCTTTTTTTGAGAAATGGGTATTCAGATCCTTTGCCCACTTTTGAATCAGATTATTTTTTTTCTGTTGAGTTGTTCTCACTCACGAGACCATCTCGTCTTTTTTTTTTTTTCGAGACAGAGTCTCACTGTGTTGCCCGGGCTAGAGTGCCGTGGTGTCAGCCTAGCTCACAGCAACCTCAAACTCCTGGGCTCAAGCGATCCTCCTGCCTCAGCCTCCCGACTACAGGCATGCGCCACCATGCCCGGCTAATTTTTTCTATATATTTTTAGTTGTCCAATTAATTTCTTTCTAATTTTAGTAGAGACGGGATCTCGCTCTTGCTCAGGCTGGTTTTGAACTCCTGAGCACAAACAATCCGCCCGCCTCGGCCTCCCAGAGAGCTAGGATTACAGGCGTGAGCCACTGCGCCCGGCCCATCTGGTCTTTACATTGTACCACAAGTCTAATCCACATCATACAAATTGGCTCTGAAATTCTGAATTGAAATTACTAATTTGACTATTATTTGTCTCAATAAATTGCGTGAATACTACCTGATTTTTAAGTGCTACACTCATGAAAATGCTTCTTAGGAAGGGCTGAACTCTTTATTCCATGAATCATGAACTGAGCTATCAAGTGTAGCTGTGCGTCTCTATTGTTTAGGTAAAAGGAGGTAAATACAGGGAACTGTGGTTTCTCAGAACGCAGAAGCTGTGCAAGACAAGGATCAGCGCCAGCGTCACACATATGCACAAAGCACCAGGTCAACAGAGGATGTGGGCTGGGTGCGGTGGCTCACGCCTGTAATCCTAGTGCTTCGGGAGGTCAAGGTGGTAGAATCACTTCAGGCCAGGAGCTGGAGACCAGACTGAGCAACATAGCAGGGCTACATCTCTACAAAAAATAGAAAAATCGGCTGGGCAGTGCGACATGCACTTGTAGTCCCAGCTACTCAGGAGGCTGAGGCAGGAGGATCGCTTGAGCCCGGGTGTCTGAGGTTGCTGTGAGCTATGGCAATGATGTCACTGCTCTGTAGTCCAGGCAGCAGAGCGAGGTGAGAGACCCTGTCTCCAAAAACAAATCAAACAAACAAAAAAACAGAGGATCTCATTGTGAATGAAAGATAATGGTTTACCTTGATTGCCAATGAGAAAAGTTGGCAGCCCAGACTCAATCTTTTACTTCCTGGATGGGGATGGTAAAAATCTGTGTATGACACTATGAATTATAATGAATTAATAAAACATAATGCAGTGGATAATAGGCTGTGTCAGCAGATCCTGTGATCACGATTCGGTAAGAATGGGACTGAAGAGGGAGGCTCTGGGTGAGACACTAAGGGTTTGAATGGAGGAAAAAAATGGAATGGATTCTATTTTTGTAAGCCTGACTTCCCAGCACGTCATGCAGTCAGCAAGAAATAAGCTGGACACAGCCTCTGTTTCAAGAAGGAAAAAATTAGTGTACAGACATTCGACTACATTGGCTTTTTATTATTACATAAAACAACTGGTAATATGCAACATAATTGGGAAAGAATTCTCATAAAATTTGATTTGGTACTGGCATAAGGATAGACATAGATCAATGTATTAAAATTGCGAATCCAAAAATAAACCCGCATATTTATGGTCAATTGATTTTCAAAAAGCGTATCAAAACAATTAAATAGGAAAAGAATAGTCTTTTCAACACATGGTTCTTAGAAGAGAACATAAGCATAAATCTTGTGACTGCATTTGGCAGTAGTTTCTTAGCTATAACGCCAAAGAAAAAATACATTAACTGAACTTCATTAAAATTTAAAACTGCTGTGCTTGAAAAAGACACTGTCAGGAAAGTTCAAAGGCAAGCCACTGAGTGGGAGAAAATATTTGAAAAGCATATATCTGATAAGGGACTTATACCTCCGATACACAAAGAACCCTTGCAATCAGAAAGAAAATGACAACCCAATTCGAAAAATGGGCAAAGGGTGTGAATAGACATTTCTCCAAAAAGATATACAAATGGCTAATAAGCTCATGCAAAGATGCTTAAAGTCATCAGTCATTAGGGAAATATAAATCCAAACCACAGTGAAGTACCACTTCACGCCACTAGGGTGGAATCTTTTGTCAATCAAAAAGATGGAAAATAAAAGTTGGCAAACAAGGGGAGAAATTGGAGCCCTCTAACAATGCTGATGGGAATGGAAAACAGTGCAGCCACTTTGGAAAACAGACTGGCAGCTCCTGAAAAGATTAAGCATAGAGTGACCATACGACCCAGCAGTTCCACTCGTAAGTACACATCCAAAAGAAAGGAAAACATGCAAACACAACAATTGTACATGAAAGTTCACAGCAGCATTATCAATAATAGCCAGAAGGTGGAAACAACCCAAAGGCCTATCAGCTGATGAATGGATAAATAAAATGTTTGGTATATCCACACAATGGAATATTACTCAGCAATAAAAAGAAATTAAGTGCCAATATACGCTACAACAGAGACGAACCTTGAAAACAGTATGTTAAGTGAAGGAAGCTAGGGACAAAAAAAAGCACGTGGTGATTGGATTAATATGAAATGGCCAGAATAGAAATCTACAGAAACCAAGTAGATTGGCATGGTTCCCTAGGGCTGAGCAAAGAAGGGGACGCTGGTGGGCAACGGCTAAAGGATGTGAGGTCTCTTTTTAGAGTGACGAAAATGTTTTAAAATTGATTGTGGTGAAGATCGTGTAACTTGGTGAATATACTAAAAGCTACTGAATTGTATACTTTATATGAGTGAATTGTTCACAGTCACAAAGATTGTGAATCAACTCAAGTGCCCCTCAATACACAAGTGGATTAATAAAATGTGGCATATGTATACCATGGAGTACTACTCAGCCATAAAAAAATGGTGGACTAATACCTTTTGTAACAACCTGGATGGAATTGGAGACCATTCTTCTAAATGAAGTATCACAAGAATGGGAAAACAAACACCACACGTACCCCCTATTAAATTGGAACTAATTGTTCAACATTCATAGGCACATATGGAAGTAAAACTCAATGCAAACCAAGCAGGTGGGAGGGAGGAAGAGGGGATGGATAAATTCACACCTAAGGAGTACAATGCACGCTCTCTGGGTGAAGGGCACACTTGTAACTTTAACTCAAACTGTACAAAAGCAATTTATGTAACCAAAATGTTTGTGCCCCTGTAATATTCTGAAATAATAAATAAATGAAAAATAAACGAGTGAATTGCATGGTCTGTTAATTACAGCTCAATAAAACTGTACTAAAGAAAAAAACTGATTTGGTACTAGTGATTTGGGGTCATGTGATGGTGTTCTCTTGGGTTTAGATCACTGGCCAGAGTTCAAGACAAAAGAGAATCAACAGTATGCCCTTTCTTATAGAAACATGATATAGTCAAAAGCCATCCTTTTCATTACTATAAAGTCCATAAAATTAAAAGAAAAATCTTTATTTCACTGGTCAAACTATGGAGAGAGTAATTTTTGGGGTCCCAAAATTGATAAAAAATTACCTGTGTTTTAGCTTTTTGATCTCAATATCCTTTTCAAATTGACTGATTTTTACATCTTCATGAAAGACATTTTCATTTCCATATCCATTTAGCTTTTCTGTCATTTTTAAGAGGCCCTTCAGTCTGCAGGAATATACAGAATGAGAAAGTCAAGTTTTTTAAGAGTAAATATTTAATAACTGTTTAAACACATATCAAGTTCTAGTATAGAAAAGAAATACATTTATAACTTATGATCTTCTCTCATTTGTTTCAATCTAACATTGTTTGAAAACATTCTAACAAAATGATAATATAATCTGAGGTAAATAATATGTAGAAAAATTTCATGATGTATGTGGCAGAAAAAGAGTTAATATTGTAACCACACACAATTTTTACAAATAAATACTTAATATTCATTTTAGTATGGTATGTTACTATAAAACATTAGCCAATTAGTAAATATTAGCTGTAATCCAGAGATCAATGTCCCAGGAGAAGAAGAAAAGTTGACTTATATATGAATGTTTGAAAAAAACACAAAATATATATTTTGATAGCTGTTGACCATAGTTGCTGAGAAGAGAAAAGGCACACAAAAAACGTCAAGGAGATCATTCAAAGTAGAAAAATAGGAAAGAAAACTTTATCTTTGAAGTTTGAGTTAAGGGAGAAAAGGGAACATAGACTTTTAGAAGAAAGGAAATGAGCAGAGAGAGAATGCGTAAAGACTTAAAGGCTGTTTTAAGAAGAGATCTGGAGATCTTTGCCAGCACAATGTTAAAAAAAAGGAAAGAGATGCAAAACCGTGTAGAGAAAGGCAATGAGAGAAAAAATATTGAATAGACTCAAACTTCAGTGTTCAGCAAATAAAGAGAAAAGTAGCCATGGTGGGGGCTTCAAAGATAGTGGGAAATTCCATTTTCTGATCTGGGTGGGACAAACACTATTGCTCATTTGCTCCTCTTAACTCATACATGTATTTTTGTATATATGAGAAATGCACAGACACACGCACTTTTAAAACAAATGTAATGACATGTATCCCTCATGTATGCATGAAAGATACCCATGGCAAATGAGCAAATTTCCATGATGTATTTTACAACAGAAAAAAAGAAAGGCAGAAAGAAAATATGTATTCATCAAAATAATTTTGATGTTGTTAAAGAATGACACAGATAGGTTTTAGATATCAAAGGATGGAAATTCAGAAGGGAAGGACACTATTGAAAGAAGGGAAGATTGCCAAAGACAGCAAAAATACCTTCAGAAATAAAAATTCAAAGGAGATGATGAAGACTGCAGTTGACATTATATGCCAAAGGCATTGTTAGTATGGTTTACAAAGTCATTAAATAATAAGTATAATATTTTGACATTTTCAAAAAGTTTCAGACTGTGTTGTGAGTTTCTGAAATAAATTTTAAAACAGAATAATTTAAGTATGGAAATATAGATATAAAATGAATTTGCATTTAAGTTTTAATAAAGGAAAGTAAAATTTTAGTGAAATCAACACGTCAATGGTTGAAATGATCTGAAGTAGTAAACTCTTACCAAGTTATCTCTTTTTCTAATTTATCATTTTTCTTCTTTTCTTGTGCCAAACTGTACTCCAGAGACTAAGTTTCTTTATGTCTTCCTTTCCATCCTCAGATAGTGAAAAAAAAAATTTTAAAGAAAATTATTTTTAAAAATCCAGAGACACTCATCTTCGTCTAATTACAGAATCAAGAATAGAAATGGGGAAAATGGAGAAAAAGTTCTCCTAAAAACTGTATGATTCCAAAATAATAAGTGTCCAAGAGGAAAAAAGAAATTATATGCTATGTGCTGTATGTTTTTAGACCTAAAAGGTAGCAGAGAGATTCCATGATTACTGTAATAAGCAATGGCATCCATCAGATTCATTTAGATGTATTATAAAAGTCATGTTATTGGAATTTCAATGGAATAGGAATACTTTTATTTCTTGAGATAGAAATATTTTTCTAAAAAAAACCTTGACTAAATTTCACATTTCCTCTATTGTGGGAAAGCTTTTGCTAGTATAATTTTCCTGTCACTAAGTATTTTCCAGCCCATTTTTTTCAGCCCCTACTCCTTCAAAGTATTTATCAATCCTTGACCACTGATAAATTTTACGAGTAAATGCTACACAAAACTAGATTCAGAACAAGAAAATTAATTTCACAGGAGACCACTTTACCTCAGGATTGGGACCAATGACATCTTCATCATTTGACATGTGCCATGATTTAATGCATGGAACATCAGTGCCCAGTTTGCTGAAAATAATTTAGAGCAAATACATACAACAAAAATGAGTGAGTTCATTTCTTTAAAAAAACAAAAGTGCTGGTTCATATCCACGTGCTCCCTCCAAACAACAAAAACAAAATCAGTGAAGGTCAGCTATCTGAGTATTAAATGTTTCTTGATAGAATAAAAGTATGGCCTCTGTTTTAAGAAAATATTTTAGTTACTTATTTCTGCCTCCACTTCTCTCAACCTAGGAAAAATTCAAGGAAGACTCGCTCTAGGTTCTGGCAGCCAACGTATTGGCAGAGCCAGAGAATAATCTGTCTACACAAATTGTCTATCCTAAAGACTGAAAATACAATTCATAGCTGACATAACTTTTGTTACTTGAACTGGAAACAACTGATAACCTCATAAAAGGTAGAAAGATACACTGTCCCTCCTTCATTGTCCATCTCCAGTTCAAAGACACATCTCTGTCACTCAAATATGGCATCCTGCTTCTTCAGCACAGAAACCATTTAAGAAGGCTCCATTGCTTCCCTTTACCCTAAAACAGTACAGAAAGTTCCTGAAATGTTTGAAAGCTAAAGCTACAAAAGTCAAGGCACAAATGCGCGTATTGGTACCGGGAATACTCTTCCCAGAAAGATTAAAACACTAAAAATTATAAAATCCAATTATTTTCCCTACATAGGTCCTACTATTCAGGTCCACATAAACCAGGAGGCCCTTAAAAGTCTTCATAGGCGCTGACACAACCAAGGAGAGAGACTGCTGGAAAACAGAGTCCTGATAGTTGCATCTCCATTTCCCTAAGCACTATCTAAATATCTTCCTTTCCGTGGGCTCCCGCTTTCAGATCCCCCTTCTGCAGACCTTGATGACAGTCTCCAACCTTTCAATCGTCAGCCTATGAAAGCACAGATTCCTGAAAGCATGGGCTCAAAGGACCAAGAGTGAGAGATCTCCATTTTCCCATTTCTAGAAAACAAGCTAAATGGTGTCCCAGTCATCTGTCCCCCGTGCAGGCATGTTACCAACTACCCAGCTGAAGCTCCATGCCTGACTTGCCAGCCAATCCTACCCAAGCCCTCTCCTCCATGTACAGGGGAAGGGCATCAGCGAATTGGGAAAAGAGGCAGGTCTAAGAGGCCACCTGCCCTGGGCCACAGATCTGTGTAGTTCAGCAACCTCCAGCCCCCTAGTACTTGGGGGGCTCTAAGCTATCCCTCAGTACATTGGGGTAGAAGTAGATGATACTACATTCTTATCTCCTGTAGAGAGACTCTTCCCAGTGGCTAAAATTCTTTGAACATCTTTCAGTAGAAGCCTTCAAGTTTGTCAGTTCTTCCAATTAAACAAACAAAAAAAGCAACAGCCTGTTCAGGACTCCCTTGAGACCCCTATTTTAATATCACTTTCTAGATAATTCTCAACATCCTGTGTCCTTCATTCCTATCATTTGTCTTTATCAAACTTGTCATAAACCCCAATATTCTGATCTCTTTTCTAAAATCCTTATTCCTATTCAACCCAGTGTTGTTTTTCTTCAAACTTGGCCTTTGCCTGCTTGTTAAATTCTTATCTGCTGCCATTGGGTTCACCAGCAAATTCCATTCTTATCCTATTCCCTTAGGTTCACTAGACCCACTACCCATTTCTATTATTAAAACACTCACCTACAGGATGATAAAGAAGGAAGAGAACTGGGTTTTGAATTAAGGAACCTGAGTTCAACTCTCATTTCTGTCACTAACTATGTCCAAGTAAGTCACTTTTAATCTCTTTGAGTTTCAGGTTGACCAGAATGTTAAACACAAGTTGACGTACTAGAGGGTATTTTCATTAGTCTCTAAGATGCCTTACAGTCCTGAAATTGTATGTGCTTTTGACTCTATCTATAGAACAATGGGAAATACTTACCTGGCAGAAATGGAAAAAATGATATAACAAAAGGAACACAGACAAAAAAGCACAGAAGAAAGTAAAAAAAAAAATCAGGACAAGATTTTAGATAAGTCATAGAAGAAGAAAAAAGGCTGTAGGAAAAACAACAACGACAACTTCACAGAACTAGGCAGGAGTCCTAGCCTAAAGGGAAACTCATACTGGGAAGTTAGTAAGTAGAGAAATCAATTAGAAATGGCCTCTAAATTGATGCTAAATATAATTAACATAAAATGATCTATATGTAAATATCCTTCACTTAGAGTAAAATAATTCCTCTCTAGTCCATGCCTGGTCTCGTTTAGGTAAAACCTATGGTTCTACGGCCAAAGCTAAGTGAGATCTGGCCTAAAATATCTGATGGTACAACACAAGGTACTGGTTACCACTGACACTGTCAAATACATTAGCACAAATTCTTGGACTAGTCAGGCTTGTAAGGAAAACTCTCAATGAGAGCTAACATATAACTGAATTTTGACTTTCCGAAGTGACCCGATTTGGACCTGTACCTTTGTCCCAGTGCTGCACAGGGCACTATCCATCTATGCTGAGGGGCAAGAGAAGGGATTTGGGAGCCAGGCAGGCTGATAGTCAAATCGTGGGTCAGCTACATGTTAGCTATGGAATCATGTGCCAATTAACCAACCTCCCTGAACCACAGTTGCCTAAATAGTAAAGAGTAGGTTATAATAGCACAGATACCTTATAAAGCTGCTGCGATGACTATATGAGATGATGTTTATAATATGGTGTCTAGCCCAGAGCAGAACACTCAACAAATATTAGTTTCCTTTTCTGTATTCCATTAGTTAACATATAATTTTTAAAAATCAGTAAAATCTTACCTGAAAGAGTCTTTAGAATGCCTGTCATCATGCTCTATTAAAGAAAAAATAAAATACATTTTAAATTGACAATAGAAAAATGTGAACTGTTAAAACCAGAAGAAGACACAGTGGCATGTGCCTGTAACCCCATCTGCTTGGGAGGCAGAGGCAGGAAGAGTGCCTCATAAGCTCAGGAGTTCAAGACCAGCCTGGGTGACATAGTAAGACTCCACTTTCTTAAAAAAAAAAAAAAAATACATGCACAGTTTCATGTATGCTTTAGACTTTATTTTCAAAACACAATACTCTGATACTTTGTACAGAGCATTTCTTTAGGACCATACCTGGAGACTATACTATTAATAGAAAATTAATTACACTATTGTTAGGCAATTAATCCATTAAGAACTCCTCTCCTTTGTATTTATCAAACACAAGGAAGAATAGGATATATCAAAATTGGATAACCGCAAATGAACTATACAATAATCATAATAATCATCCTAACTGAAGCCTACAGACGGACAGAAATGGCATCATTAGCAGAATCGGTATCATAAGCAGACAGTGTCAAACTTAAAGAGCATGATTTCTGGACTCATGGACTGGGAGCTGTCAGAGCAGAGTATACAGTAGTCCCTCCACATACTATATGTGTGGAAAAAAAACACACTAAACATGTTTTTCCTCTGCTCTCACACCACAACAGTTGTCAACACAGAAGACTTCCATGATCAAACGTGTTTTCACCCACCAATAAGCAAGCAATCAATTCTGCAGCGGACACAATGCGGATTGCCTCTAATTCAATGCTGACACCTTCTACCTGGAGATAGCGTCAGATCCCACGGGTTGAGGGCTCAGTCCCCAAGGCTCCCTACCTACAGCAGTGGCAAGTCTGGGCGTCCAGAACTTCTGACTTACTGTTTTTCTAGTTGGGGTTCCCATGGCCCCCTCTTTTGTTTCAATTAATTTGCTAGAGTAGCTCACAGAACTCAGGGAAACACTTACTTACATTTACCAGCTTATTACAAAGGATATTACAAAGGATGCAGATGAAGAGATGCACAGAAGGAGTTTTGAGGGAAGGGTGTGCATCTTCCATGCCCTCCTAGGGTCCACCATCCTCCGGGAACCTCCGTGTGTTCAGCCATCTGCAAACTCTACAAACCCAGTCCTCTTGGGGTTTTATGAAAGATTCCTTACTTAGATAGGCATGACTGATTAAATCACTAACCACAGGTGATCAATTTCACCTTCAGCCCCTTGCCCCCTCAAGGAGGTTGAGGGGTAGGGCTGGAGGCCCCAACCTTCTAATCCTGCCTTGGTCTTTCTGGTGACCAGCCTCCAACCTGAAGCTGCATAGGGACTGCCATCATCAGCACACAAAAAGACATCACTTTGGAGACTCCAAGGATTTTAGAAGTTGCATGCCAGGAAACAGGGTTGAAGACCAAACATATGTTTCACAATATCACATCCATGGTTTTGATGCCTGTGGTTTCAGTTACTCATGGTCAACCATGGTCCAAAATATTAATTGGAAAATTCCAAAAATGAACAATTCATGAGTTTTAAATTGTGCGCTAGTCTGACGAGCATGCTGAAAGCCTGAGCCATCCTGCTCCACTGCACCCAGGACATGAGTCCCCCCTCTGTGCTGCAAATCCACACTGGACAGGCTATCACCCACAGCCATGGACTCCGTCTGCTCTGCCATCCAGCCGCCAGAATCACCGTGATTCCATGATCCAGGATAACCTGAAGCAGTTGCTCCTTCTTCCGACGTCTAGTCGAAAGGTCAATAGCAGCCGAACACTACATCACAACGCCCACGACGCTCGCCTCGCTTCCTCCCGTCATGCAGGCACTGTATCGCCTCACGTCATCACAAGAAGCCTGAGTACAGTACAGGACAGGAAGATACTTTCAGAGACCACTTTCACCCAACTTTTATTACGGTATATTGTTGTAATCTTCTATTTTATTATTAGTTATTGTTGTTAACTTCATACTTTGCCTAATTTATAAATTAAACGTTTTCATAGATACGTACATTTAGGAAAAAACATTGCTTAGATAGGGTTCAGTACTATAGGCAGTTCCAGGCATTCACTGGGGTATTGGAACGTATCCCCCACAGATAAGGAGGGACCGCTGTACTTAGTTTGCTGTGACACAACACAGCTTCTTCAGCTCTTCTGCTGAAACTGTTCAGTTTAGGATAAAACACACTATGACAAGGAAGCTAGGCATGCATGGCAAGACACAGGAAGCAGGACAGAGACAAGGATCCTTGCAAAGACTTTCTGGCTGCCCGCAGAGAAAACATCAAGAGAGATCAATGTACTACTCTTGCTAATCCTCTTCTGGCAAAGATGTTGGTAAATGTCCTTAGTTCTAACAATTTTCTCTGCCCTATGTATGGTGAAATGAGGTTCAAATTCACCTGTTCAGATTCACAGTGGTTCTCCTGGAACCACTGGAATCATCACTCCCTTAAAAGCTTATCCCTACCTCGTATTCAGAGAAGTTTAAGAAGAAACACTGGGGAGGTGTGGCCACTTGCCAGGAAGTACTATCTGATATGAAAAAATATATCAATAAAACTATCAACTCATTCAAGCTCCAAGAATGTGCCAACAGTTTTTCCTCTCCCTAGTGGGAGGAAAAAAAGGTCTCTTCATTTCATGGAGACTAAAACAGTGTGACTCTCTTGGAGTTCCTTATGACAGAAAATCCAGTTGTAGGTGAGCCATGTTATACTATAATATAGACTGTTTTCTAGCTCATCCCTTAAAGGAACAGGATCAGTGAGGAACATATTTACTCACCTATAGTAATCACTGTCTGGTCTTCTTTACAACTGCAAAGTAAGTATAAAGACTTTTCCAATTTTATAAAGGACAACCTCTTGAGACTCTTCCCTTCCATTGCTAGGGTCTATGAGGACCCACCTCATACAGCAGGTTGGTCCAGTCAGTGCTGTGCAGTGTTGCATGATGTCATTTTCTCAACCCTTCCCATTATATGGCAAATGTCTACAGAAATCAAGTTTTTGCAGCACGTAAAACATATGTCATCAGATCCTACACTGATGAACAAAATAAAAAAGCAAAACAAAGGAAAGGAGAAGGAGTATCTTAAATGGCTGCATTGTGTTACTTTGGATCTTTAATTTTTTGATATTCAAAAAGATATCTACTGTATTCACTGCATTATTCCATCTATGTGCGACTACCCTGGAAAAAGCAAACATATGGATACAGCAGTAAGATCAGTGCTTGCCAGCGGTGAGTGGGGAGGGAGGGAGGCATGAAAAGGCAGAACACAGAGGATTTTTAGAGCAGTGAAACTATTCTGTGTATGATACTACAATAGTAGATACATGTCATTATACATTTGTCCAACCCCACAGAGTGTACAACATCAAGAATGAACCCTAATGTCATCTATGGACTTTGAATGATAACAATGTGTCAATGTAGGTACGTCAACTGTAAAACATGTACCACTCTGGTGGGGGATATCATATCATGACAAGGAAAGTTATGGATGTGTGGGATGCCTTGGATAGGTGGATATCTCCGTAACTTCCTTTCAATTTTACCATGAACCTAAAATCATACTAGAAAATAAAATTATCAATTTTAAAAAAATATATTTACTGAACCTGTCATTACCATATATTATAACCAGACACAGCCATCTTGAAAACTGGAGATAATCAAAGATCAAAGTAACAGAATACGGGCATCATCTCTCAATTGAAGTATATAAAAATACATAAAGCAAGCAATTTTAATTGCATAATTAGGCAAGAACGTAATAGGTAAAATGAATATTTTATCTTATTTCACAATTATAAAGAGGAAATGGGGATTTAACACAACATGAATCTAAACTGGACCATCCCTATAATTAATATAAAACACAATTTCGATTCTAATTCAAATCACAAATCATTATGCTTATTTTATCCAACAATTTTACTGAAAGGTTTATCAAATAAGGACAGATTATAATTACTTAATATTGTCATAGTATCTTATATACAAATACCTGTTAAATATTCACCAAAAGTCAAAAAATAAACCACCATTGCAACTTAATATGGATCATGCAACTGAAACCACTCCCATGTTATTATATCATTCTCTATTAAAATAAAACTTTAAGGTAACACCAAAATTCAAGACAGGGCTATAATTGCTGTACAGAAAAGATTTCATCTAGCGAACAGGAGAATACCCTTCTTAGAAAGGCCTGCTTGCAAGGCTGGCCCTTGGGTAGCATTTGGGAACTTGGGTTTGGAGGGTTCCCAATATTCCCTAACTGATAAGAGTGGCTCACTGTGCCTGAATTGTTTGTATAAACAATGTGGTTTACTTGGAACAGCTCCTTTCCTTCTGGGAGTCTGCAATTTTGGTACACACAGGAGAGAGGATGTCTATGCGACTAGCCTCCATAAAAAACTTGGGTACTGAGTCTCTAATGACAGTCATACTGGTAGACAACACCGCGTATGTGTTGTCAAAATTTGATGCTGGGGAAAGCACATCCAGGTAACTCCGCAGGAGAGGACTCTTGGACGCCTGTACCTGGTTTCATTCACATTTCACTATACGTACCTTTTTCCTTCACCAATTTTGCCGTGTATCCTGTCCCTGTAATAAACCAAAGCCCTGCGTATGAGTATTTGATGAGTCCTGTGAGTCCTCCTAGTGAACCGTCAAACCTTGGGGTGGTCTTGAGAACCCCTGATTCAAGTGCATTATATGAAATTTTTATTATTTGAGTGTGTGTGTTATATGTGATTACAATCACATATTCACAAAGTGATTTCACAGTATTAATACCTGTCCCTCATCTGTTTTTGTTGATATTTCCCTTGGAGATAAATTCCTATATTTCTGTATCCATTCGAACAAAAGAGTAAAACAGATAGATGAAACAATGATGTCAGAAAACAATATGCAATAAGTAAAAATCCTATTTTAACCAGAATAAAAAATACAGAATCTTGATGATTGACAATATGTTCCATAGTATGAAAGTTTCTAGCAAGAAAATGAAAAAAATCATAGTCGATTCTTGGCAACTCAGCAGGGTTTATTTTCTTTTTATACTAATTGTGCATCAGGTTGAGCCTGTAGTCCCAGCTACCCAGGGAGGCTGAGGCAGGAGGATCACTTGAGCCTAGGAGTTCAAGGCTGCAGGCCACTATGATCGTGCCTGTGAATAGCTACTGCAATCCAGCCTGTGAGACAGACTGAGACCTCAACCCTTAAAAAACAATAATGATAATAATAACAAAAAAGGTAATTGTGCATCATTCAGGTAACTGAGATAATTGTAGAGAAGTAGCCATTGGATATAGTATGATACTATACTACTGATCACAGAGTTCCTTTAGTTTCTAATCTTTTTCTTAATTTCTTAAAAAACTAAAAATATGGTTCACTTATTAAAGGCAGTTCTTCATTAAACAAATCAAAAAGTCACATCCAAAATGTAGGATGAGTTACCTACTGTTCCCCCAACTAGTGGACTTGTTCATTAAAAATTAATAAGGCCTTTAACTTATTTGGGGGGGGGAAAGGAGTCATCTCATGCAGAGATGGTTAACAGTGTGGTAATCTAATTGATCACATATTTCAGCTAAATCACAGATTACCAATTTCTGAAGAAATATAATGCCATAGAAGTGCTACACATGAAAAGTGTCAAATAAAACAATTTGTATTTGACAATCCTGAAGACACTTAAAATCTTGGCAGATCACCAGCAGCAGCACTGTCATTCTGATACAGATATAAAGAAGTTTAGCATTAGAAACTAATAGAATACCAGATATAGTCCAGGATAGGTAGCCAATCCTCTTAAAAGGAAATCATACACGTTCTTCAAACATACTTATAATACAAATGGGTTCTAACAATATTTTCTTTAGGGCTGAAATTCAACAGGAAGAAGTAAAATCGGAGATGTCAGAAGGCCAATGGAAAGAGAACTGCACTAACAAAAAGAGTCAGGTACTGACTTTCCAGCCAATGTCACCTGAGTTTCCCAAATACTGAGAGCCAGTATAGTTAGCATATCACCTGATATTTTTCTCTGTGGTATTATATTAGTTTTCTGCAATAAGATATTTAATAATGTCACTTTCTTAAAACTCAATCGTAAATGACTTCTGATCAAAACTCAAAGTCTGTCAAAACATGGCTCTGGTATGATTCCATGACAGAGGGAGGGCATGCGTGTGTGACAGTGGCTTCCAGTGCTGCCAGATTTTTGTTTTGGAACGCATCCAAAAGAGCTTATCAGGGACTTGAGTACCTATCAAGCATTTCCACAAGCAGCAGTTAAGAAAGACAACACTTTCCCTCACATGTGATCCTTAGATTTTGACAATTCTGGAAAAATGTTGTCATGTTACTCATCAGTCTAGACCATTTTCTCTGACCCTGTGTAGGTAGCTATTGCAGTTAGAAAAAAGTTAGGTAGGGTCTTGGCAGATATATTCTTCCATATTTGGATTCCAGAAGTATAAATCACATAAATAGTAGACTGCATAACTTTGAAATTGCCATTTTGAATAGGCTACCACCAAAGAGCTTTAGAATG
>CAUYSK010110692.1:0-20303 GCA_963575035.1 Avahi laniger
TTTTAATAATGTCCATGCCAATAGGGCTAAGGTGGTATCTCATTGTGGTTTTAACTTTTATTTCCCTGATGATTAGTGATGTGGAGCATTTAGTCATATGTTTGCAGGCCATCTGTGTATCTTCTTTTGAAAATTTGTTCATGTCTTTTACCCACTTTTTAATGGGGTTGTTTGGTTTTTTTTTTTTCCTTGCTGATTTGCTTGAGTTCTTTGTAGTTTCTAGATATTAGCCCTTTGTCAAATACATAATTTATGAATATTTTCTCCTCTTCTGTAGGTTGTCTATTTACTCTGTTGATTAATTGCTTTGCTGTGCAGAAGCTTTTTAATTTAATTAAGTTCCATTTATGTTTTCTGTTGCTTGCATCCTAAATGGTTTGACTATTAGATAACATTGTTAGAGATAATTTTCAGGAATACACTTTCTTTTTTTTTATTTCAGTATATTATGGGGGTACAGATGTTTAGGTTATGTATGTTGCCCTTCCCACCCCCCTCCCCCAGGTCCTAGCTTCAAGCGTGTCCCTCCCCTGGATGGTGTGCATCGTACTCTTTGTGTATGCATATACCCGTTCCCTTCTCCCTCCTTCCCCTCCTCCCGCCCGACATCCAATAAATGTTATTCTTATATGTGCACTTATGTGTTGATCAGTTAATATCAACTTGATGGTGAGTACATGTGGTGCTTGTTTTTCCATTTTTGGGATACTTCACTTAGTAGGACAGGAACACAGTCTCTTGAGTCAATTCATCTTAACTCAATTCTTTCCCGACTGCTTTGAGTTATGGAACAATTATCAAGTTGTCAGTCTCTCGGAACCTAAGATCACTATATATAAAGCGATGATTGTCATTAAGATTAAATAAGACTATTAAGGTAAGACACTTAAAAATTAGCTGAAATATTATAAGCAGAATATTCTTGTTAACTAATGACAGCATTGTTGCAGATGGAGACCCTGACTCAGGCATTTGTCAGTAAGAGCTTTTGTGCAAAGGCTGAATGGCTATCTGTGATGGCACAAATTTATAAGGGTTTCAAACATTAAACATGTCTATGAGACAAATCACTGTGATTGCTTGCCCCTACAATTGCCTAGCAAATTGAGACAGTATTACCTAAAGTTTTCCCACAATATGAATCTTTTATAAGGATTTAAATTTTATTGAATGTAATGTTTAACATTTAAAAATATATCAGACTACCCCTAGTCTCTGAATTTTTTATGTTTATACATCTCTTTTCACCGACCTGGTAATGTTCTACATAAAGTAATTTTAAAAAAAAATTACTGGGTAAAATTGTTTTCTTAAATACTTTAATTCATTGATAAAGGAGGAATGGTTGATTCAAAAACTGAAAAAGGGAGTATCTTGTGGTGCTAGGAAATAAGGAAAACAATCTAAATAATAGAAGTGTTCGTTTTGTTTTCTTTATGTGGTAGCAGAACTCCACACCATGGCACAAGGTGGGCTATGTCCCCCTGCGTTAGGTGGGCCCTAGGTACCACCATGTGGGGCCTGCATCAGCTGAAGGACAGAGGAAGTGTTTGAAAAACAGAAAAGTCAACTTGAAGGAGCTTTCCATGGCCAAATCTGGGATAATCTGGGAAAATAATGAACACAAACAGTAGCAGATTATAACCCGTGAAGTAAAATAAACATTTGGAGTCCATATGGATATAAACAAACAACTAAATAAACAAATATTGGTGGGGGCATCTCTCTCTTATAATAAAATTTTGGTAAATTAATGAAGAAAAAACAATAGAAACAGTAATCAGCATTAGTCGAACACCGCAATAATAATTGTACAGGCAAAATTCATCAATGAATGTAAGCAAAAGTATAATGAAAAATAAGATAATCAATAATCTCCAAATATTGTCTTTTAACAACTTATTAATTAGAAAGAAAAAAGGTAATTTTATAGTGAAGAAACATGGCAGACAATATTTTAAGTGAAGTAATAAAAACAACACAAGCAAAGTTGATAGTATATACTTCCTGAGATGGTATATATATTAAAAAGCAAATTATTATTTTGGTCATTGTATTTTGGACATCCTATGGTTGTCACACTAAAGAACCAAAAAATTAAATGTCTTAAAACAACAAAATTCTATTATCTCGCAGATTTAGAGGCTAGAAATCTGAAATCAAGTTGTCAGCAGAGTCACACTTATTTTGAACCTGTACAAGAATCTTTTTTTGCTTCTTTATGCATTCTGATGGTGACTCTCAATTCTTGACATCCCTTATCTAGCAGCTGCCTCAAGCTCACCTCTAACTCCATCGTCACGTGTCATTCTCCCCGTATATCTGACTTCACATGGACTTCTTCCCCTCTTATAAAGATACCAGTTATAATTAACTGACTTCATTTTAACTTGATTGCATCTGCAAAGACCCTATTTCTAAATAAGGTCACATTCATAGGTATTAGGGATTAGTATTTCAACATATAATGTATTTCAACATATAATAATTAGCATTTCAACATATAACAATTATATTCAGATAAAAATATACAGATTGAATAAAACTAAGAAGATATGACACATAAATGCAATGTTGGAACCTGGATTGGTTGTTGGACTAGAAAACAGACATTAGTGGGAAACCAGTTATATTTGAATAGTATCTGAAGTTTAGTTAATGGTATTGTATCGATGTTCATTTCCTCATTCCTATAATTTTTACTGTACTTACAAAAGATGTTACCATGAGCATAAACTGAATAAATAGTATACCTAAACTCTGTTTTGATACTTTTTTCCCCTGGAAATTAGTAGACACTATTGTTACATGGAAAGGAAAAAAAAATATGGCTACAATGAAAACAATTGTTTTACTTCAGAGTATCTTAGGACAGATAAAGAAAGGTAAAATAGATACAAAAAATTATGAAAAAATTGTGCTCCATGACTACATATTTTACAGCTGGAAAGTTTTACCTGTTTGCACAAAGATGCACAAAGAACAAGAAGAAAATGGTAATACAGATGCAGATTCATATTAAGTCTTTGCATTGTTCAAGTGGTGTGAAAAATAAATGTGTAGTAGAGAATTAACTTTGTCCAAAGGGAAATCAAAGTCTTGCACTTGGTTCCTGAGATAATCCCTAATTTCTTGGAATATTATGCCTGATAAAAAATGTCTTTGTTTAGCTTGTTGTAGTGGACCACATTGAAGAATCTATACTAACAATTATGGTGGGCACTTTGGGTAACATGGTATCACTTCAGCATCTAGAGGAACTAAAGGCTGAGGTCAAACATGCAGGAATTCAATTATGTCTACATGACCAAACCACACAAAATCTGTGGGCACCAAAGTTCAAATGAGTACCATGGTTGGCAATATCACAATATGTATTCTCACACATCACAGCCAGGAGAAATTATTACTGTATAAGACTCTACTGGGAGAGGACAACTGGAACCTCCCCACACATGGAACTCTCCTGGACTCTTCCCCATAAACCTGTTCCTCTGGGTGATGTTAATGTGTATAAGTTCACATTATAACAAACCATAATTGTGAATATAAAAACTTTCAATGAGTTCCTTGAATCTTTTTAGTGAATTATTGAACATGATGGTGGTGTTAGAGACCCTTGAACTTGCAGTTGATATCAGAAGTAAGAATGGTCTTGGGGACTACCTAAGATTGTAATACACTATATAAAAGTAATCACATTTGTAATACCTTTAGAAATAGCATTTTAAAAGATCCTTCACAGGTAATTAATATGAATTAGTGAATGGAAACTCATTAAAATAATGCCTATATAATAATATTTAAAAAGTAAATTTAATAATATTTCCAATAGTAACATTTTAAAATATAGAAAAGGACAGTCACTTCCAATGTGTCAATGTAAGAACCTCAGAAAACCAATTCCTTCATACAATCAACAAGACTATGCAAAAATTTTCAAAATCAGCTTTTTCAGAAATCTGAAAATTAATCAAAGGTTTTCAATCTTCTGTGGAGCATTTATATAAGAAAAAAATGGCAGGATCTCAGAAAGAACAGTGAACTTTTCTGTGGTTTAACTGATATTATTACCATGCCCCTCTATCAGTTCCACAGTTGACTTGAAAGTCAACAGTTTCACAAATACAGTAGCTCTGAAACTCTGAGGGCTACTAGCCATTAGGTGGAAAAGGGGTTTAAATCCCTCCAAACTCTCCCTTCTTGGAATACTTTCATATTAACCTGTCAGGCCACTATTTCAAGACTGAGGGCTCACTCAGTGTGAACAGTAAAGTTGTAGGATACAAAATTAACACACATATATTAGTAGAATTTCCACACATCAATAATGAAGTAGGTGAGAAAAAAATCAAGAAGGCAATCCCATTTAAAATAGCTACAAAAATAATAATAAAGTACCTAGAAATAAATTTAGCCATGGAGCTAAAAGACCTCTGCAAGGAAAACTTAATACAAACACTAATGAAAGAAATTGAAGAGGACACAAATGGAAAAATATCCTATGCTCATAGATCACAAGAATTAACATCATTGACATGATTATACTATTCAAAGCAATCTATAGATTCACTGCTATTTCTCTCAAAATACCAATGCCATTATTCACAGAAATAGAAAAAAAAATTCTAAAATTTGTATGAAACCAAAAAAGAGCCCAAATAGCCAAAGCAATCAAGAGCAAAAAGTATAAAGCTGGAGGCATCACACTATGAGACTTCAAAAAATATTGAAAGTAACAAAAAAACCATAGTATTGATATAAAAGCAGGCATACACAACAATGGAACAGAATAGAGAACTCAGAAATAAATCCATGTATTTATAGCCAATGGATTTTCAAAAAAGGCACCAAGAGCATACAAGGAAGAAGGGTCACTTTCTTCAGTATGTGGTGCAGGGATAATTGGATATCCACATGCAGAAGAATGAAACTGGACCTCTATCCCTCACCATATACAAAAATAAACTTCAGTTATATTAATGATATAAACATAATATCTAAAACTATAAAACTACTAGAAAAAAATAGGGGAAAAACTACAGGACATTGGTCAGGTAAATAAATTTTAGCTAAGACCTCTTTTGTTGCATAGACAACTAAACCAAAGATAGACAAATGATACTATATTAAACAAAAAAAAAAATACTTTTTACAGCAAAGGAAACAATGAACAGAGTCAAGGGACAATCTGTTGAATGGGAGAAAATATTTGCAAACTATTTATTTGACAGGGGACTAGTATTTAGAGTATACAAGGAACTCAACAGTCAAAAGACAAATAATCTTACAAAAAGTGGGCAAAGGACATGAATCGACATTTCTTAAAAGTAGACATACCAATGGCCAAAAGCTATATACAAAATGTTCAGCTTCACCAATCATCAGGGAAATGGAAATCAAAACCACAATGAGATATCATCTTATCCAAGCTAGAATGGCTATAATTAAAAAGACAAAAAAAAAAAAACATGCTGGCAAGAATGTGGAGAAAAGGAAACATACACTGTTTATGAGAAGATAAATTACTACAGCCACGATGAAAAGCAGTATAGAGATTTTTCAAAAAATTAAAAACAAAACTGCCATACGATCCAGCAATTCCACTACTGGTTATTTATCCAAAGCAAAAAAATTCAATATATCAAAAGACAAGTGCACCCACATGTTTACTGCAGCACTACTCACAGTAGGAAAGATAGCAAATCAACCTAAGTGTCCATCAGAAGCCAAAAATGGATGAAGAAAATGTGATATATATACATAATGAAAAGCTATTTGGCCATAAAAATAATGAAATAATTTCCTTTACAGCAATATAACTGGCGCTTTGCTAAGATCATTATATTAAGTGAAACAAGCCAAGGACAGAAAGACAAATATCATATGTTCTTACTCATATGTGGGAGCTAAAAATGTTGATCACGTGGAGATAGAGAGTACAATGACAGATACTGGACGCTGAGAAGGATGTGTATGTGTGTGTGTATGTGTGTGTGTGTGTGTGTGTGTGTGTGTGTGTGTGTGTGGCGGCATGGTGGTTTGTTAATGGATACAAATAAACGGTTAGATAG
Organism: Avahi laniger; assembly: GCA_963575035.1. Classification (NCBI taxonomy): domain Eukaryota; kingdom Metazoa; phylum Chordata; class Mammalia; order Primates; family Indriidae; genus Avahi; species Avahi laniger. The sequence goes on from CAUYSK010110692.1 coordinate 6,075, forward strand.
AGGAAATAAGTCCTAATGTTCCACAGCAGAGTAGGGTGATTATATTTAACAACAACATATTATAAATTTCAAAATAGCTAGAGGAGAGGTCTTGAAATATTCCCAACACAAAGGAATGGTAAATACTTCAAGTGGTGTATACTCTAATTTCCCTAACTTGATCATTACACATTCTATGCATGTGCAAAATATCACATGCACCCCACAAATGTACACATATTATGTATGAAAAAATAAAAATAAAAAAATAAATAGAAAATATGAAAAGACTTATTAAAAGTTAAGACATCCTGATAGTAATAATAATAATAATAGTAATAAAGTCTCACACAAAAAAAGTTCAAGTCCAGATGGCTTCACTCGTGAATTCTATCAAATATTTAAAGAAGTATTAACATTACCTTCTCGAAATTTTTCAAAAACTAGAAATGGAGGAAATAGTAATAGTTCTTAACTCATTTGATATGGATACTGTTACCCTTATACAAACCTAAACAAATATTTTCAAAAGACAAAAAAGTACAGATCAATATCTCTCATGAATATGGAGACAAAACTCAACACAATATTAAAAAACTTAATCAAGTAACATATAAAAAGGATTATACATCATGACAAAGAGGGATTTATTTTTTGAATGCAAGTTTGATTCAACCTATGAAAATTAACTATGTGACATAGCGTATATACAATTAAATGAAAAACCCACATTGTTATCACAATAGATCAAAAAAGCACTTGACAAAACACATCTTAATTTTCATAAGAACAATAACAAACCAGGAATAGAAGAGAAATTTCCCAACCTGATAAAAAGCATGTATGAAGAACCCATAACTAATTTTGTACTTAATGGTGAATGACTTAAAAAAAAATTAGAAACAAGGCAGGAAGGTCTGTTATACCATTTCTATTCAACGTTGTACTGGAGGTTGTAGTATTACAATTAGGTAAGAAAAAGAAACAGAAACAGCCAGATTAGAAAAGAAATAAATCAATCTCTATTTGTAAATGACATTTTCTTGGATACAGAAAATTCTAAGAAATCTATTAAAAAGCTATTACAATTAACAAGTGAGTTAAAAATTTTACAGTATACAAGATGAATGTACAAAAATCAATTGCTATAACTTGGATAAATTTTGAAAACATTTTGATAAGTCAAAATAGTTAATCAAAAAAAGCACACGCTGAATGAAATTTCTGTGAAATGTTGTTGAAATTTACATGACATGGGAAGAATAGGCAAATCCATACTAATTAGAGTAGATTACTGGTTGCTAGGGCTGGGAAAAGGGGACAGTGGGGAGTTAGTGCTGAAGGTACAGAATTTCTTTATGAGGTCATGAAAATGTTCTGAAATGAAAAAGTGGTAATGTTGCACAATTCTATGAATGTACTAAAAATACCTAAATTGTAAACTTTAAATATTAACTTTTATGGCATATGAACTATATATAATAAATCTTCTCTTAAAATAAGAAAAGTTTGTGAACGTCATAATGTGTTATAATAAATATACATATTTTCATAGAAAAGTCATAATTTAACCTTAATTACTTTCTGGTCCTAAATTTGCCCTTGTTCTTATCTAATTATGCATTTGAATATATGTTTATATTTTGAAAATTTATATTCAGTGGATAAGGATCATTTTACTTCATTTTATATTTGAGAAAGTTTTTTCTCCAAACAGTTGCTATTGATTGTAAAATTGTATTAGTTATATACATGACTGGCATAAAAATTTATGGTTCCTACATCTTTAAATTCCTGTTATATGACTTATCACATTATCCACTTAGAGAAAGTACAAGAATGGTGAATTAAAATTAAGCTAAGAATGTTGAGAGCTTTGGAAAATGTCAAGTTGTTTTGAAGTAATATATTTCTCACTCGTGTTTTTCTATTTCCTACACTGCGATGGAGCTTAGTAAAGTCACTGATGCTTTGCAAGGTAAAATAGATACATAAAATAAGGCACAGTGACTTCTTTTAGTTATGTATTTTAAAAATACTTTATCTTTAACTCTATCTCTGTATCTCTCTCTTGCTATCTATACACAAAGACATGCATATATGCATATATATAGATTCATATATAAAATTATGAACCTTATTATTTATAATGTTTTACAGTTTTACAATCTCAGTAAACTGTAAAGGAAATAGCATAATGCATGGAAGAAACCTTTATATTTATGAGAAGTCCAAATTCTTGTCAAATAAAAACAAATCTGGACTTACGAAAGCAGAGATTTTTTTTAAAAAAAGATTATTTCAATATACAGTTGTGTATGTTAAATAGTTTGATTTACTCATTCTACAATGTATACATACATCAAATTATCATCAATGTACCCCATAAATATGTACAATTATTATTTTTCAGTTAAAAATAAAATAAAATTTAAAAATATATTTCAACAAAGGATTATTGCAATAAGGAGAATGCTCTGACCTCATGATCTGCAAACATCTCTAAATCAAACAGAAAAAGCTTTTTTTCTTTAATAGGGAGAAGAAAGAAGGACTAGCAGGGACATTGTGGAGTGTAAGAAAAGTAGGAGGCCTAAGCAGGTGGCAAAATCAGGGCTTTTCAACAGGAAATACATTTTTCCTATTCTCAGAATAAGCTGACAACTGGGACTGTTTTTGTGCCTTAGTGCTTTTTTTTATTATTACTTGTATTATGTTTTTAGTTTAATGGAACAAGAAAAGTTACCATTAGAGAGGAAGGGAAATGCTTTTAGGTGTGCATTTCCAAGTAATCTAAGGGATTTGCTAAATATAGCAGATTAGCAGTGTCACACTTGTTCAAGTAGTTTAAAACGTAGAAAATTAAGTATCAAGGCAAGTATATGAAGAAATGCTGTCTTCCTTTTTTTTTCTTAATAATTTTTTAAATTTTGTTGGAAGCAATGAATTTTCAAGGTGAAAACCTATTTCAGTTACATGTAGTTCATATTTTCTGGGTTTATCTGGATTTTCATAATTAGGAATTAAAATGTAAAATTTTGAGTACACTAATACTTTGTTAAAAAGCCATATAAGTCAAAGTGATAGAAGTATCCATATATTCAACACCATAAGACAAAACAGCAAAGATGTTAGTGCTTTTTTAAGCCTGGAGAACTCCACAGTATAAGGCCTCTGAGGATAGAAGCCTGTCAACACTTGGTCAAGCCCAGTAAGTGGGTACGTTGTGGGTAAGTGTGATCAATTTGAACTCTCAAATATGTTCAAGAGTTAATTACAAATATCAGACTGCATAGTTAAATGAGAATAGATAGCAACTATTCCCTGGGAAGCAACCTATAATTACATGTATAGATAATAATTGTTTAAAAATATTGATCTGCATCTCCCTAGAAATTAGCCAAAATTTATAAGCTTTTGCTGTGGCTAATACTCTTACATCTAATCTTTAAATTATTTATCTCTGTTTCATCACTGAAGTATACTATTTATGTATGAAGACAACATTATTATACTTCCCAAAAATATAAGCTTTGGAATCAGAAAGGTCTGGTATTCCAACATCCTTCTGTTTAGTAAAAGCAGTAAAAACTTTAGATATACTAGCTCAGAGTCTAAGACCCTAATTATATAATTTTTAAGTGATTTAAAAACACCTTTAGAGATTGAAAAAAATGGCAGATTAATGGGGGCCTCCTGGTTCACTGCTCTCAGAGAAGGAGGTAAAGAACTCGAATGGCTGCACATGAGTGGATCACTCCCCCACTCCCCTCCCCGAGAACAGCATTGTGAATCTGCAGAGAAACAGGGTGGGACATGCAGCACAGGGAAAAAGGTGAAAGGGAGATACATTTGCTATGACTGGAGAGAGTGAAAAATATAATGGGAAATAGCAGTGTGGGAGGGCTATGCCCACCTGGTCAGCCAGTGCAGTGTGATCTGACGCACAGGAGATTGCTGGGCTCCCCCACAAACCCCCACACACATTCAGACAGGGAAGCACCTGAGGTTGGTGCAAAGTCATGGCATGGGATGGCAGCCTCTGTGGAGAGGAGACAATAGGAGAGGAGATAAACATTTCGGACTCTCCAGTGCACTGTGCTGGGACCACAGTGGGCAGGGGAAGGACCCGTCTGAGTGGTTACTTCCCGCAACCATGTCAGGGAGAATGGAGACAGGCACCTCGCCTCTGGTGGTCAATGGGACAAGAGCACAGGAGGTGAACATTGAAAAGTGGGCTCTGCCGCTGGAAATCACTGGCGATTCAGCTGGCTCAGGGTACAACAAAGAGATCCAGGCCCTCTGCTAGGCAGATGTGAGTCGTGGGACTTTGAGCTGGCGGCCTGTTGATTCAACCCATTGGACCAGCTTCAGCCAACTCTTGAGTGTGTGCCCCCAACACTAGCTCTCCAGGGGTGGGTGGCTGCCATCTTTAGTGTCCCCAGTCCAGAGACACTGCTGCAGTTGCAGTTTCCTGCACCAACCCACCACCAGCCCAGGGACTTTTGTGCTGAATGTGGTGTATTCTACACTTGGAGGTGGGGCAGTGCAAGGAAAGCCAGTTTCTCTGTGTGGCTGGTGTGGATCAGCAGAACTTTGAAGCCAAAGAAATAGTCAGCAGCCTATTGATTTCCCTGGCTGATACAGCTTAGTCCATCTACTAAGAACATAACTCCAGAGCTTGCTCTCCAGGTCCAGGCAGGAACCAGCATTGAGGTTTGTGGACAGGGAAGGAAAAACCTGGCCAGAGACCTCAGCAATTGCACCAATTGACCCCTCCCATCAGGAGCAGCCCTCCAAGTGTGATGAAAGAGCCCTGAATAGCATATTAACAGATCCTTGTAGTGGCAGGTCAAGCAACCATAGAAGTACACACACCTAGATTGTGGACAGCAGCTGTGATCTATCTTGCTACTACCCTACCTTAAGGGGGAACAGGGTCCAAGCAATCCTTGGGAGTGGCAAAGATGGGGACATTCGTATACTCCATCTGGGGAACCAGAGTCTACCACAGTGACATCAGTTTACCTCAATAACTGGTTCTTCCATGCAAACTATAATCAACAACATAGAGTATACATCCAAAGCTTAACACAGTGCCTTCCATCTCAAGCTATTAGAGAGCAGTGGAGTCATACCCACGAGTGAATTCACCAACTTGGAACTTAAGTTGGAGGATCAAACTAACTGGTCTCCACGGGCAAGGGGTGAAGACAACAGATCAGAGGTAACACAACTTGCTAAAATACCCCTAAGGCAATACAGGACCAGTGCACCTCTCCCCAGCTCTATTAAGGAACAACCCTTGAGGACTTGGAGATAGGGCCATAAACCAGTCCTAACACCCCAAGTTCTTGACCAAGAAGCCAGATAAGAAAGAATCAGTGAAAGAACACAGGAAACATGAAAGATCAGAGAGAAAAGTCACCCCCAAAAGATATCACTAGATCCTCAACAGATATTATTTTAAACAAAATGATTAAAATGACAGAGGAAGAATTCCAAATATGGATTGTAAGAAAACTCAATGCAATTGAAGAGGAAATGAAAACCCAACACAAAGAAACCACAAGAACAATACAAGAAATGAATGAAAAATTCTCTAAAGAAATTGAAATATTATGAAAGGACCAAACAGAAAAACTGAAAATGAAAGAGGCATTCAAGGAACTACAAAACACAGTGGAAAGCCTTGAGAATATGTTGGATCACACAGAGGGAAGAAACTCAGAGCTCGAAGATAACACCTATGTGCTAAACAAACCAGATGAAGAAAAAGAACACAGAAGAAACAAGAACAAAACATACAAGAAATATGGGAAACCAAATATAAGATTTATAGGCATTGCTGAGAGAGAAGGAGAAAATATATAAGGACTAAATCTATTTTTTGGAGTAATGGAGCAAAATTTACCTGTCCTGGCCAGAAATCTAGGTATCCAGGTACAAGAAGCATGCAGAACTGCCGGGAGATTCAATGTGGAAAGGCAATCACCTCGTCCCACAGTTATTAGTCTGGCCAAAGTAAACACGAAAGGGGCAGTAAGACGAAAATAGCAGGTAACATACAAAGGAACCTATCAGACTAACTGCAGACTTCTCAGCTGAAACCTCACAAGCCAGAAGGAACTGGGGACCCATCCTCAATCTTCTAAAACAAAATAATGGCCAACCTAGAATTCTTTATCTGGCAAAAATAAGCTTCATATGTGAGGGAGAAATAAAGATGTTCCCAGACAAGTAATCACTGATGGAATTTGAGAAGACCAGACCTGCCCTACAGGAAGTACTCAGATCTGCATTATACACTGAACAGCACAATAGACACTCACTAATGTAAAATCACTCAAGAGTTAAAGTCCAGAACCTGGACTCCACAATGGCTTGAGAGGTAAAACAAAACAATAAGAATTTATCCAACAATATGAACAGAAATCTACCCCAAATATCAATTCTCTCAATAAATGTGTTAGGACTTCAAAATATCTTTTTGGTGGACACAATTCAGATGATTACAAATAACTGATACAATTTTTTAGTACCTCAGGCATTTTATATTTAAAATGGAAATAATTATTATCAACAATATGGGATTAAATAAATTACTGTAAGTGAAATTATTGAGTTAGCTATTATAATGTTGATGTCATCATCATATATGCATATGCATTCATAACTTTAATGGAAATATTATCAATCTGTCCTCTGAGGGGGGCAAGATAGTGGAGGCTATAAATAATTGAAAAATTTCATTAAATATTAAGCACATATCATTGTACTCAGCAGGGCAGTGATAAGATGTAATTTTGCATTGATTCAACATGTACATTTTCACTTAGTTTTGTTAGAACTGTGTATATATAAAGTGAAGCTCTCATATTTAACAACCTAAAGAGAGACTAGAGATTTTGAATTAAAATATATTACAATATGGATAGAAATTCTGAGAGCTTTAAAAAATGTCAAGTTGTTATGCATTGATTAAAAATTATTGATGTACCTCTTGACAAAATGAATATAGTAGCACTTGTTAAAACTCATAAAATGTGCAATAAAACAAAGTAACTATTAGACACATGTAAGCTGATTTTAACATTACTCAAGAATATTGTAAAGAAATATCTAGCATCTAAATTCCAAATAATACATGTATTCTAATCAATCATCACTGTAACACCTGTGTCTCCTTTCCCAGGCCTCACATTTTTGTACATTTGAACAACAAACACACCTGCTATTCTGGTAAAAAGAATCCTTACTCTCCTTTAAGAGATTCCTTCCTAACATAATCTATATGTTGTCTTAGTATTCAATAAATGTTTATTGTAAATGCTACCATCTCTCAAGCATTTCATTTTGGTTTTATATTTTGGTTTTATATAATATCATTATTAATACATTAAATCACTGTCTCCTATATTAAAGACGATCATGATTCACACATGCCTTAACTTTGAAATATTGAGATGTCCAAAAATAGAAACAATCATTCACTTACATCCCCGGTAAGACTTATGAATATATTATAATATATATAATCAAAGTATCATAAGAATGGAAAAACAAGCACCGCATGTACTCACCATCAAATTGTTACTAATTGATCAACACTTATGTGCACATATAGCAGTAACATTCATCGGGTATGGGGCAGGTGAGAGGTGGAAGGAGGGAATGGGTATATTCACACCTAATCAGTGCATGCACACAGCCTGGGGGATGGACATGCTTGAAGCTCTGACTCAGACAGGGCAAAGGCAATATATGTTACCTAAACATTTATACCCCTGTAATATGCTGAAATAAAAAAAAGAAAAGTAAATAATAATAAATGAAATAAAAAACTAAAGCTAATGATTTTTAAATAGTTCAAACAAAATTATGGTCTCTCATTCAAAATAGAGGAAATATAGAACAATATGAAAACATGAATTCAGGTCAACTTTCACTTTAGTTTATATTGTACACATCCCTCAAATAATCCAATGTTATTTCTGAAGAATTTGACCTTATATTTGTCATATACATGTTTAACAATGGATCTAATTTTCACATGTGTTTGCAGTATGCAAAAGCAATACTGAATCTCTGGAGAAATTTCATTAATCAATGCCACCATAAAAATAAGTAGATTTGTTTGGGTTTATTCCTCCTCAATCTCCTTTCAATTGCTAGTTTGGCTAGTGTGAAACACGGATACGTTTTAGAAAATGACTTCAGACTATAGCAACTTAATCAAGTGGAAACTCCAATGTTGACTGCTCTTTTAGAAGTTATTTCTCTTTTGGAGCAAAGAAATAGCCCCAAAATGTGGTTGTAGATGTGACTAAAAAAGGTTTCTACCATTTTTTAAATTTTTTTATTGAAAAACTATGAGAGTATTTTGCAAAAGACTTAGTTTATTAATCCATCCTAAATTTGATATTGTTTATGACATGAGATAGAGAGTAAGAATTTAATTACATTACTTCATGTAAAAATAGCCATTTGCTGCAGCACAGTATAAAATTGTTTTTTTAAAAATTCAGGTTACATTTATACATAGTATTATGACATGATGCTTTATATTTTGAGTATCTACAATTTTTACATTTCAGGCTTTTGTGTGTTTTCCTTTTCAATCATATGTATAATATATATCAGGGGTCACCAACCTAAGGTGAGTTGTATAATTATTTCATTATATATTACAATGTAATAATAATAGAAATAAAGTGCACAATAAATGTAATGCGCTTGAATCATCCCAAAACCATTTCCCCTTCTCCTCGGTCCGTATTAAAATTATATTCCATGAAATGGTCCTGGGTACCAAAAAGGTTGGGGACTGCTGATGTATATGAATATTTAGTTAATCTTTTTATTAAGCCAGATTATTCATTTATATGTTCATTCAAATATATTTGGTGATTGCCCACTATGTTCCAGTAGCTGTGCTTATTCTAGAGCTACATGTGCCTAACTCGTGGAGTTTAACTTGTGCTAGCAGAATAAAATAAAAGGGAAAAATAAATGGTGCAATTTATTTTTTAAAACTTTTAGTTGTATTTATTAAAAAAAGAAACAGTTACAAAAATTTGGCTCCAAATAGATACTGTACATCTTATAAATGTTTTCTCTTGGTTAGCATTTTAAAGATGACAGTAGGAATTATTTCTGATATCATAAATAAATGATCATTTCCTCCTCAGAAAGTCGATTTTGTAGTATTTTAAGAAATACTACAAAAGTAGTAGTATTTTGTACTATTTTTACAATATTTACAAAAACTGAGAAAGTAAAAAATGTCAATTTGTAAACTTGCACCACTTAGGAAAAACATTTTAGCTTTATGTAGTGTTGTTACTTGTATAACAGCAAATAAAATCATTTAAGATTATAGTTTTTACAAGGGTGGTATAGCCTTTCTATTGGACCACAATATACATTACATATCCTTTTCTGATATTAACATAAAAAACTAAGATATTTGTGAAAAATAGACTTATATTTGCTCCAAAAAGGTAAATGTGTTGTACATTTATTATTTTTATATTAAGCTCAATTAAAAGCTTTGAAAGCATCCTGTTTAAAACAAAAATAATTTAAAATAAACTCTTCTAGATATTAGAGTAGGCAAAGAATTTATGACTAAGACCCCAATGGCAACGGCAGCAACAAAAATAAATAAATAGGACTTGATTAAATTAAAAATCTTTTGCACCACTAAGGAAATAATCGACAGAGCAAATAGCTTACAGAATGGGAGAAAATATTCACAAGCTATGCATCTTATAAAGGTCTAGTAACCAGAATCTACAAAAAATTGAAGGAAATCAGCAAGAAAAAACAAACAACTCAAAAACTGAGCAAAAGACATGAACAGAAGCTTTTCCAAAGAAGATAGACAAATGGCCAATAAACCTATAAAAAAAATGCTCAATGTCACTAATCATCAGGGAAATGCAAATTAAAACCACAATGAGACACCACCTTACCTCAATTAGAATGGCTTTTATTAAAAAGTCCAAAAATAATAGATCTTGGTGTGGATGAAGAGAAAAAGCAATGCTTATACATCATTGGTGGGACTGCAGGTTAGTACAGCCTCTGTGGAAAACAGTATGGAGATTCCTCAAATAACAAATAGTAGACCTACCATTCGATCCTGCAATCCCACTACTGGATACTTGCCCAAAGGAAAAGAAATCATTTTATAAAAAGACACTTGCACTCAAATATTTATTATGGCATAATTCACAAGTGCAAAAATGTGGAATCAACCTAAGTGCCCAACAATTCATGAATGAATTAACCAAATGTGGTATATGTATACCCTGAAATACTACCCAGCCACAAAAAGGAAGAATTAATGCCTTTTGCAACAGTTTTGGAGGAACTGGAGACCATTATCCTAAGTGAAGTATCTAAAGAATGGAAAAACAAACACCACATGTACTCACTATTAAATTGGAACTAACCAATAAGCACACATGTACACAGAGTGAAATAAAACTCAGCGGAAATCAATGGTGGGGCGGGGGAGGGTGAGAGAAGGGAAAGAGGGAGGGATGGGCGAAAATCTACCAAAGGATAAAATGAACACTATTTGGGTGACGGACACACTTATAGCAGTGACTCAAGCATTGCAAAGTGATCCATGAAACCAAAAACATTTGTAACCCCAGAATATTTTTAAATTAAAAAAAAAAAGGTTTAGCAATTTCCAAGTGTTATGGACATTGAAACTGTAGAGAAGAAAAGAACTCGATGATGCATACAAATAGTCTCAGATTATCATGGTAGCACCAGTATGTATGACAACACAAACAAATTCAGAATTGTCTTCTGAGAAAAGTCTAAAATTTACCCTCAGGAAAACTTCTACACACACAAGTTGTTATGCTCCATTAAGTAAGGAATACAGTTACCTCTGTATTTACCACAATAAAAAAATCTTTTCCCACCTTCCCTAAAAAAAATAATACTTAACATTGCTACCCAAAATAAATGGATAACCCTGTGCCCCTGTGAATTCAGATATTTCAGCAAAATATGAAATATAACAGATAAAGAACTTTCCGAGCTGTAGAACATCGATTTTTCAAATATGAGAATACTGTTCATATGTATTAATATCAAAGTTTTCTGAAGAAAAGGGAATGGAGTAAGAAATGGTTTCTTCAGATACTAATTTGTTGTTTTCATATTCCAAGTCTAGGTAAGCTGGAGTTGAATAACCCATAACTAATCCTAAAGGGAACTACTACTTTTGAATATTTTCTATAAAGTTATTAATATCTGTATCAATGATTCCATTATTTTAAGACATCTCTGGAGACAGTAGCCTTGCCTAACTTGCAGTTTTGATGTTGAACAATTGAGCTCAGTCTCAAGGGCTAGAATGGTTTGGTAATATCTAGCAGACCTCTGTGAAAATTGGAAGGCAGTAAATCAGGAATACAGTAAACCTGTCATTGGTAACGCTGAATGTGTAGATTTATCAAATATTTCAAAATTTATGCTTTTGTTGATAATCAAGAGTCCCACTGGTGATAACAAAACAATTCAATTATATTTACACTCTGATATATTTCAATACTACATTCTTTTCATGTGCAATTGAATCAGCTCTTACATCTTTTAGCTTTTTATTGTCCCTATAGTGAAGCAACTACTTCTGTCTTCCATTTCCATTTAGTTTTTCCAGAATTTTGACAATTTCCATTAGTTGAACTAATACTAAGGCTTCTAATATCTTGTCAACTGATATCACAAAGCCTCCTTCATGGAATAGCTCTTGGTAGGTTTGATCAAGAACATCTCCAGAGCTTTCTACTCCAGCAAAGATGATGCTGGGGAAATGCTTCAGTTTTAGCAAAGAAGGAATTTGATGCAAATGTGATGTTATATCTTCATTTCTGATAAGGAGCATTAGTGTGTTCCCTTGGCAAAATATCCGAGGTCCCCGTTCTGAATTCTGGTTCCAGGAGAAGAAGCCCGTTTGTGGAAACAGTTGTGCACTCAGACTCCAGAGAGAGTCAGCACAAGAGAAGCCACACATCCAGCAATCTGAGCAGCTAGCTCTTCCTCGTTTTGGAAGGATAGGTGTGGTCACAGTAGAAATCTTGCAGATTCTCAAAGAAATCAGACTTTCATTGATGTCACAAACTGAAATATAACAGTACTTTGAAAGAATCTCAAAATGACATTTACTTATTCTCAAACAATATGCTGAATTCAACAAGGTAATGATGAATAGCAACCGACTAGTTTTCCAACATAAAGAATTAAATGTTGCTTATGGAGAAGTCAGGTCCCAAGAGATGGATCTGCCCAATACAGTTAGCCTCTTAGGAAGACATGGTTACTGACTTCTGTAAAAATTTTTATGTCAAACTATGAAGTGTTATGAAAGAGGCTTGTAAAAGCACCTTCTATTCTACTTTGTGGAAACAGAAAACAATACAGCTTCAAGTAATTGTCACTGCTGTGGAAGAAAACAAATAAGAACAAAGAAATAGTGAGAGATGTCTGGGAAAGGCCAGGCGTTTCTACTAGAAATCACGACTATCATCTCTGAGGAAGTGAAAAACTTAAAGTGAAAACTTTAAGTGAAACTTTAAGTGAAAAACTTAATCTATGGATATCTATGGAGAAAGCACTCCATGCCAGAAGACAGTAAGTACAAAAACTTTGAGATGAAAGTAAGCTTCACATTTTCAAGGAAGTAATAGAAGCAGCACAGCTGTAACTAATAGCATAGAAGAAGAATCTTTATGAAGAGGAAGGTAAACAAGATTCTAGCAATAACTTTGGGGGTTTTTATAAAGGTATATTCATTTGTGTGTTTCTGCCTGTGCATGAGTGTGTGCAGTTTTGCAAGGTATTAATCTAATGTTGTATGAAATGATTGGGGCATTTTGATCAAGAGAGTGACATGATGTATACAACAAAACATCACACAAACTGTCTTAGACAACGTACCATAAAGAAAGCAAAGTAGCAACAGGGAAATGAGTGGTAATAGGGAATTCATATTAAAGGTGAAGAGATTGGTTAAGGTCAGGGATGCTAGTGCTTTGGGATTGGGTTTGGTATTGGAAATGGTATTAAGTGATTAAATTGAGGAAGTATTTTTAATAGAGCTGATAGGACTAGCTGATGAGATGTGACTTGTGAGGTGAACAAAATTAAGGATAACTTTAATATTTTAAAATGGAGCATTAAAAATGGTTGTATTGTTGAACATTTTTATGTGCATTTTGGTCAAACATATATACTCTTCTGCAAAATGCCTGTATATATCTTCTGCCAATTTTCTGATTGAATTTTTTTGAACGCCAAGATGTAAGAATTCTTTATATATTCTAGATGCTAGCCCTGTGTTGTATATGTGGTTTGAAAATTAGGCTTCCATTCTATGACATGTATTTTCTTCCTTTTAAGAGGGTCTTTTGCAGAGCAAGTATTTTTAATTTTTATGAATTGTAGTTTTTTGTTGTTGTTGTTTACAGATCATTATTTTGCATCAGGTTTAGGAACACTAGTTTTACAGATTTTTTTTTTCTATTTTTTTCTATAACTTTGGTAGTTTTATATTTATGTCCATGTTCCCTTTTGTGTTAATTTTTGTATAATGTTTGGTGTTTAGGTCAAGGTTTTTCTTTAGCTAATTGATGTCCAATTGCTCTAGGATAATTAATTGAAGAGTTTATCCTTCCTCTAATGAGTTGCTTTTACTTCTTTGCAAGAAATTAATTGAACACACTTGTGGATCTATTTCTGGATTTCTGGGTTCTGTATCATTAAGCAATGTATTTCTTAAATGTGTGGCAAAATTTTCCAATGAACCATCTAAGACCAGATCTTTCTTTTCCAGGAGCTTTTTAATTACAGATTCAAGGTTTCTATAGTTAAACTATTTATTTTATTCATTATATCTTGGCTGAGAATACTAGTTTGTGGGTTTTTTTTTTTTTTGAGGAATTGGTTCATTTTTTTTTATGTTGTTAAGTATGTGTCAAATTGTCTCAGAATTACAATATCATTTTTTTTTTTTTTTTTTTTTTTTATTTCAGCATAATATGAGGGTACAGATGTTTAGGTTACATGTGTTGCCCTTGCCCCCCCCCCTCAGTCCAGGTTTCAAATATGTCCATTCCATTGCGTGGTGCACATTGCACTCTTTGTGTACACATATACCCGTCCCCTCCTCCCTCCTCCCCCCTCCCCCCTGCCCAATATCTAATAGATGTAATTCTTATATAT
>CAUYSK010110699.1:0-10447 GCA_963575035.1 Avahi laniger
GGACCACCTTCATATATGCAGTCAATCGTTGACCAAAACGTTATGTAGTGCGTGACTACATTGAAAGGCTTCTGGAGGGTATAATAAGCTTAAAGACGGTACAAAGGAAACTATGCCAATGAAAAAGGACGGGCACGGTGGTTCACGCCTGTAATCCTAGCTCTCTGGGAGGCCGAGCGGGCAGATCATTCTGAGCTCAGGAGTTCGAGACCAGCCTGAGCAAGAGCGAGACCCCCAATTTTCTACCAAAAATAGAAAGAAATTAATTGGACAGCTAAAAATATGTATAGAAAAAATTAGCCAGGCATGGTGGCTCATGCCTGTAGTCCCAGGTACTCGGGAGGCTGAGACAGTAGGATTGCCTGAGCCCAGGAGTTTGAGGTTGCTGTGAGCTAGGCTGACGCCACGGCACTCACCCCCCCAGGCAAGAGAGTGAGACTCTGTCTCAAAAAAAAAAAAAAAATCTCAGCCACTGTTTTACCAAGTCCGATGTTATTTAAGATTCTTGCTTCTTCAGCTCAGTCATACCAATATGCTGAAAGTGTAATTTTTCTCCAATCCTTGGCAGTTTTTTAGCCAGAGATCACTTTTCATGGTATAACTGGTACAGTCATTTCCAAGTCATCCCTGAGATTTGCAGAGCTAAGTACAGTGACTTACATTTTTGCATTTTTTAATCTAAATGGAGGAGAAATCCATTAGGAAACAATTTCTGAGGAACAAAAGCAATTTTCAAATGGCCAGTCTGAATCACCCCCAGTGCCAAACTACTTTGTGTAGATTCATTTACCAGTGGAATGTCTAATATAAATTGTGGTGTGTTCATAAAAGTCGTGCTTACAGAAATGTTTTAATTAAAGAGAAAAGAATGTATATCTCTGGGTATTTCTTTTGTGGTGTTTTTTACATATTCCACTTTTAGAAAGAGAATGTATATTACTTTGATAATCAGAATATATTATCTACATATGTGTATGTTTACATACAACACACACGTATGAAGAGAGAATGAGGATAGAAAATGCAAATGGTGTTTACAGTACTATACAATAGAAATGTGGTGCTAAATGCACATTTTTAAATTTTCTAGTAGCTGCATTAAAAAAATGAAAAGAGACAGAAAAATTTAATTTCAATAATATATTCTGTTTAACCCAATGCATCCAAAATATTATCATTTTACCATGCAATTAATATGAAAAGTATGAATGAAATATTTACATTCTTTTTTTATATTAAATCTTTGAAATCTGGTGTACATATTATACTTAAAGCACATCTGGATTTAGACTAGCCACATTTCAAGTACTCAGGAGCCTCAGTGATGATCTCTTTATAATAGATAAATATTAGAGATCTTATTAGGCCTTGTTGATTGAATGTGGATTTGTTCTTATGTGCTTGATCAAAATTCTGGGAAAATGCAAAATTTCAAAGAAAAAAAACTCAGTTATTTGAGTAGAACAATCTTGTATTTTTCACCCTACAAAAGTTATATTTTTAAACAGAATCTTCCGTTCCCTTTAATGATTTGTTAAATCCCAAAGCAGTGTCTAGATAAGCAATAAATTGCATTTCCAAAGCACGAGTAAACCCTAACGGAGAATAGATCAGTTCACATCATCATCCGAAGTATAGAGACCACTGCTCTCCAATATTTATTGGTACTTATCTCTTGAGGCAACACCTTCAAATCAATAGTTCTTTTCTATTTTTAATGTCCTTCTGCCACGAATCCATTCTTATGTCCATTTTTCTTACTCAACCAAGGTTCGTGCAGGGATCTGAGTGTTTTTATAGGGCTTTTTCCCCTCGGTAGAAGCTGATTGTATTTCATTTGGAGTGTGTTAAGTCATATCAGGATTTAAAGGTTGGCAGCGTACCTTGTTTTTAAACAAAAGGGTGGTAATTCTCAGGTCTGCTGAATTAAAAATAAAACTTGAGCCTTAAGTGTCTTTTTTTACTGTGGTAGAAAGAACATATAACATTAAATTTATCATCTTAACCATTTTTTAAGTGTACAGGTCAGCAGTGTTATGATATTCAAATGATTGTGCAATGTCATGTGCCTTTGTGAACTTTTTCCACTCTCTCACCCTATGTAGACAGGTCCATTTGTTGTCTCAGGCCTCAGAGATTGTTGGATCGAGAATTTAGAATTAGGTCATGGGCTCATAGAGAACCAGGGAGGCGTAACTCTGTCCGACACCCTGTGTAATGGAGGCAGACAAGCCATCCTCTCTCGTCATCATGAGGTTATATAATAGGATGCGTGATGTTTTCTACATTACTGCTTGAGTTTCAGAACACTCTGTGCGAGGGTCAAGATGGTCACTTGGGTTCCTAATGTTTCTCTTGTGACACTGGCAGCTTGCACCCTCTTGCTTTTAGCCGTCAGTAGATGTAAGACTCATTTGCTGATGACAAAGCCAGAATATACACACCTAGCTTCAAAAACTCAGATCTTTCAGTTAAATCGAATGACAGTACCTCCTGTTCAGAGGGACTCGACAAACCTTTCTTAGGCAGTTGTTCAGAAGTATGCATCTTAATTAATAGGCTCCCACATTAAACAGTGTTGGATCGTGACTCTCCTAAAAAGTGATTTTCACTGGCCAGCGAAGTCATAGTTGTTCCTATTTTTGACATGCCAGTGATCAAATGACACATATTTAACTGTATGAATTGTTGACTGCAGCTGCTGACCTCAATTTAGCACTTTCAGGAAGTTATTTCTCAACTTTCTAGAGATACTTTTATTTTTTTATCAAGTTTTTATTTCGAAACATTTTCAGCCTAACAAAAAAGTTGCTAGGCTAGCATCAAGAACCCCTGAATGGCCTGTACCTGGCTAGATCTGCCAAATTATTAATATTAACATTTTGCCACATTGCTTTCTCTCTCACTAGAGATATATTTTTTAATTGAAGTGAAATTTACATAACACGAATCATTTTAAAGTGGACAATTCAGTGGTATTTAATACCTTCACAATGTTGTATAATCACCTCTACCTAGTTCCCAAACATTTTCATGATCCCAAAATAGAACCCTGTATTGATTAAGCTGTCACTCCCCATTTGCCCTCCCCCAGCCCTTGGTAACCACCAATCTGCTTTTGGTGTCTATGTTTTTGCCTATTCTGGACATTTCATATAAATGGAATCTTACAATGTGTGGCCTTTTGTGTCTGGCTTCTTAGCATACTGTTCTCGAAGTTCATTCACAAGGCAGCATGTATCAGTAGATTCACCAGAGACACCTTTAATTGAGGTTGTAAACTGAGTATGGGGGAGCATTGCATTACCTGTGTTTCCCCCGCTCCCACTGCACCCCACAGGCAGGCTGGAAAGGATCTTTTAGTCTCTTAAATTCCTAAGTTCCTTTTTAGTCAAGCACATTTTTGGGAAAAGTTTATAGGTAATAGTTTAAAATGGCCACAAAGAATCAAAGATATCCACACTAAATAGCTATATCACCCTGGGTATGTCTCTTAATCTCTTGCCACGGTTTCTATATCTACAGAATGACCAGACTGGATTCAAGCCCTAAGAGCCATTGTAATGAAAATTATATGATTCGATTCCCCAGACAGCCCAGCTTATACCTTTCTGAAATCTATAATTCCAAAGAGCTACTTTCCCTCTGTGGTTTATTAGAGCAAAATTGATATTGATGAGCCACTGGGCGTATGACCCTGGAGGTTACAAACTGTAGTGTGGGTGAGTTTACAATTCAATTGCAGCTAAGAGACAGATGGGTACGTGACAACAGGGATATTCATAACCAGAGGACAAATCCTGTTAGGAGAGATTAAATATTCAACGTTGAACCACAGACATGTCCTGTAGGGAAATTGGTAAAAATGCCAAGAAGAAATAGCAGCCCACCCTCACTCTTCACGTATCACTGCCCTCTTTGATTTCACCAGTTGTTTGCAGGTCAAATGGCTACAGAATGCTTCTGGAAAGCAAGGGACACTTGAAGATTAAAGGATACCTACCTGCACACCAGACAGAACATTCTCTCTTGAATTTTTTTTGAGTGTTGCATTTATTTTTATTGGTTCCCACACTTTTTTATGAAACTTAAAAACTGAAAGAATTTATGGTGAACACCCACATACCCACCACCTAGATTCTACTACCTTCAACATTTTACTATACTTGCTTTATCACATATTTATCCATCCTGCTATCTTATTTTATAAGAATTTCAAAGTAAACTACGGACATCAGTAGGCACATTATTAACTAGAGTTTGATATTTGTTTACCGATTTTTCTTTGGTAAAATTTATATACAATGTAATACACAAATCTTATAATGTTCATTCATTAAGTTTTGACAAATGCATACACCTGGGTAATCCAAACTCCTAACAAGGTAGTGAACATTGCATTTATTTCTTAATTTTTTCTATAAATACATTGTGTTTTTAAAAATAAAATAGCATGATTAGTCTTAAACTGTAACACTGAATCACCTGCCCCTTCCTCCCAATCCCATTTTCTGCTTCCCAAAGGCCACTACTTACAAATCTTTTATATGTTTCTCTTGGGAATCTTTTTATGTATTTTTGTATAGAATGTTATTACTGCTATTTCTTAAGTTTTCAATTGTAGAATTAGCTATTATCTACTACAAAAAAACAGGATTTAGCTATCTCAAACAATTCCCTAAGCAAATTCTTTTACTTCTCCCACCCCTAATATATTTATAACATAGTTTTTGGTTAAATCAAGATTCAGTGTTTATATTATTTAAACTAGGCAAATATTGTTCATAGCAGACATTAGATACTGATTCTATTTTACATCCTAACATTGGATTTTCCCGGAGTTACTAATCACCCATTCTTTATTTGATTTTTACTAATAAATATATGTCTCACCAATTCATCTGTAAACTCTCTAAGAAAACTTCAAAATTCCTTTCAATGTGGTTAAATCCATTAGATAATGTATCAGTAGCATTTTCTCTTGGAGGCATCATTGCAATCTATATCATCTCTTCACTCCTGTGTTAGATTCCCTATTTCTACATCCCACATTTTCCTCACGGTTTCTTTCCTCCTTTTGCTGGAACACATCCTGCAGTAGTTTCTTGAGCTGGTAAACTTTGGGAGGCAAACTTTATGAGATCTTGCCTATCTAGAAGTATGTTTATTCTACCATCGCATTTGATTGATCATTTGTCTGGTTATAGCATTCTAGCTTGGACATCACTTTCCCTCAGAAATTTGAAGATGATGTCCCACTGTCTTCTGGCTTTCAGTATTGCTGTCTGAGGTCATTCTGTTTTCTAATACTTTTGTGTGTACTTTTGGAACATTCTCTGTGTCCTAATGTTCTGAAATTTTATGTTTGTATGCCTTGGCATGCCCATTTAATCTACTCACATCCTTTGTTCCTGGAGCTAATTTTTTTTTTTTTTTGAGACAGAATCTTGCTCTGTCACCCTGGGCAGAGTGCAGTGGCGTCATTGTAGCTCACTGCAACCTCCAACTTCTGGGCTCAAGCAATTCTCCTGCCTCGGGAGTGCTAGGATTATAAGCTTGAGCTACTGTGCCCGCCCTATTCCTGGGAGTTATTCTTATTTTCTCTGTTCTCTTTTTCTGTAACTCTTATTGATTAAGTGTTTGACTTCTGATTTGGGCCTCCAAGTTTATCTTTTTTCTCCTATAAAATGTGTTTTATTAAATATTGAAGAGATTAAAAATTATCTTTATAAACTGTGTATAAGTTAAAAGAATAACAATGCAAACAATCAGTACCACCATTTTAACAAGAGCATCCCTGATGAATTTCACCTCCATGTGAACTTTCCAGACGTGATTATCTTCCTTCCCATCTTTAAGGTAACCACTACCTTGAATTTTGTGTTTACAGTGCACTTTTCTTTGTAGTTTGGTCATATACTTCTGTATCTCTAAAGAATATATTGTTTAGTTTTTAATATTTTTCAATTCGATATTAATGGAATCACACTGTATGATTTGAGACTTGCTTTTTTCGTTTTATGTTGAATGCCTGAGACTCACCCATGGTGTCATATAAAGCAGGAGTTTGTTAATTTTCACTGTATTTATACATAAGCCATAATTTATTTATGCATTCTTATATTGATGAGCATTTGGACTTTTTTCAATTTCTTACTAAAAACATTGCTCCTAAATTTCTTACTAAAAACATTGAATATTCACCAAGAAGTTTCCTAGTTCTAGCTAGTTGTACGTAGAAGTGGTATTGCTAGGTAATTGGATGAGTGCATCTTGGAATTTACTAGATAATACCAAATTGTTTCTCAAACTGATTATACTCAGAAGAGTTCCAATTGTTTCATATCCTTGCCAACACTTAATTTCATCACCATTTTAATTATTGTTACAGGTATGTGAAGTAATACCATATTATGTTTTTTATTTGCATTTTTGTAATTATAAATGAGGTCAAGCAATCTTTTAATGTTTATTGGAAATTTATAAAATTTATATTTCTTTTTCTGTTCAAGTCTTTTGCCCAGTTTTTTTAAAATTAGCTTGCTTGTCTTTTTTCTTACCTACACCAAGGAGTTCTTCATATGTTTTGAATACTAAACTTTTTTCTGTTACTTATGTTGCAAATATCTTCTCCCAGTTCAAGGCCTTTCTTTTTGTGTTATTTTAAGGTTTCTTTTATTGAACAGAGGATCTTACTGTAGTTTGGATCTTTTTAAAAAACTTCTACTGTATTCTGAAGTCATACAGATATTTAGATACATTAGATATATCTTTCATATTAGATATCTTCCATATTTAGGTATTGCCTTTTGCATTTAAGTTTTTAATTCATCCAGAATTTATATAATTTTTTTCCCATATGGAAAACTATCTGGACCTAGTGTATATTCTTTCTGGGAAAACTTATCTAAGGATTAAACTGATTTAATGGTGATGGGGCTATCAGCTTTTCTATTTCTTCTTCAATCAGGTTTGATAAATTACATATTGTAGGATTTTTGTCCTTTTCATCTACATTTCAAAATTTATTACCTGAAAGTAGTTTATAATATCCTTTTGTTATAAAACCCCACAGCATCTATGGTTACATTCCTAATATGGTTCATTCTTGTTATATTTCTTCCTTATGATTAATCTTGTTATATGGTTGTCTATTTTGTTTTTTCAAAGAAGTAAATTTTGGCTTTGTCAACATTCTCTATTTTATGTTTTTCACTTCATTATTTTTGCTATTATATTTATTTCTTCCTTTTACCTTCTGTGGGTTTATTCTGTTCTTTTCTCACTAAAGTTGGATACTTAGCTCCTTATTTTACAAATGAGTTCTACTGAATAATCAAGGAACTAATAATGCTAATCATACACAAACTATTCTAGATTATAGAAGTAGAGGGAACATTTACCAATCCATTTTATGAGGTTAGCATAACCTTGATACTAAAACTCGACAGACAGAATGTGAGAGAATGTGACAAAGGAAAATTACAGGCCTAGTTCTCTTACAAATATGTAGGTGCAAAAATCCTAACCAAAATCTAGCAATATATAAAAATGACAAAAATAACCAAGATAAGTTTTCCTCAGCAATACAGGGTTTAATTGATTAGAAAATCAATTAATATAATTCTCCATAGTACCAAAATAAATGAGAAGAAAGAACATATAGTTATCTCTACAGATGCAGAAAAATATTAATATTTGTTGAGGACATTATCCATTAATTATAAAAATTCTTAGCAAGTTAAGAATAGAAGGAAATTTCCTTTGCCTGATATAGAGTATCTTCAAAAGGGGCTGCTATAACTTTTCAATGCTGTACTGCATATCCTAACCAGTGTAGTACGGAAAGAGAGAGAAATAAAAGGTCTTATACCTTTTAGATTAGACAGAAACAAAAATTTATTGTTCACAGATGATGTTATGGTCTGCACAGAAAACTCAAAATGTCTAGAATTAATAAGAGAATTTAGCAGGTTTTCTGGTTTGCTGTATGTAAAAAAAAAATCAACCTACAAAAAGCAATTGCATTTATATACAATAGTAACCAACAGAAAATGTAAAAGAAAACAATTACAGTTTCTAAAAGTACAACATACTATGAAATAAACATTACAAAAATGTGTCAGGCTTTTGATGAGAAAGTAAAAATTCTGCATTGTACATAAGCAATGGGAAGTCTAAATAATCGAGGAGAAATACCCATGTTTATAGAGAAGTAAATTCAATATTTTGAACATGTTGAAATATAGGTCAATGCAATGCCAATAAAAGTCTCAAAAGGCGTTTTTTGTGGACCTTGAAAAGCTGACTAAAATAGGTGTTGATGATCAGAGAAGCAAGAATAGAACTAATTTTGCCATTATCAAGAACTATTTGAAATCTATAGTAATTAAGATAGTGTGGTATATACCAATGGAGAAAGAAATCTTTATGGAGGTAGAACCACTCCAAGGACCTTTTCACCTGCTCAGTATTCTCACATGAGCAAGAAATACATTTCCATGGTATTTTAGCAATTTCATATTTTTTAATCTCTTTTTTAAAACAGTTTAATACAACTTGTATTGCTTTAGTGGTCATCCTATAAATTTTGATACACAAAAAGTAGCATCAATATTTAAGATCTTCACCTTCCTGTTAAAAAATAGAAGAACTGTAGAGAACTTTGACTTTAATCACTGTCTGCCTGACTTACACATTATTGCTATTGGATATCATGGTTCTATTTTTTTAACACTGTAAGATATTGCTTTTGAACTTAATGATATTTTAGATAACTCACATATTTACTACTTTATTTGCTCATTTTCTCTTCTTATATCACAAACCTTCCATGTGAGGTCATATTTTTTTCTGTCCACAGTATATTCTGTACAAGTTCTTTTACAGGGAACTCTGTTGGTGTCAAATTCTCAATATAGTAAGTCCTCATTTAACATCATGGATAAGTTCTTGGAAACTGCAGCTTTGAGTCAAACAATGTCTAATGAAACCAATTTCTTCTTCTCATCAATGTTATAATGAAATGACATTGAACAAACATTATTCAAGGACCTGCTATACGTCATTTCGCTTAAAGTTGCATTTTCCAAGAACCTATTGATGACGTTAAGTGAGGAATGGCTGTATTTGGAAATTTCTTTATTTTGCCTGCAGTCTTTTTTGTTGGGGTCAGGGAGCATAATTAGCCACAGTTTTAAAAATTTACAGGAAATCGAATGCAACAAAATCAGGATAAAGCGAGACCTTGATTAATACATCCTCCAGGAACAAAGGTCCTGTAAGCAGAGTGAAGTGGAGGCTTGTCAGAGAGCTCTTTTAGTAATACCTCAGCACAAGGCAGGCATCAGGTGGGGAGGAGACACGATATTACCCTTTAGATCCCTCCAAGACAAGCCAGGAGCCAGTGTGGCTGAGAGCAAGATTGCACTGTGCGGAATCGGGGGACCTGGTCAGCCAGGAGTGGGGAAGAACTGTCCAGGTCATGGGTGTGAGCAAACCTGGAAGGGGAGAAGAAACGGAGTTTCCTAGGGGCCAGGTTTCTAGGCACTGAGCCACTGCTGACAAGAGCTAAGGGGTGAAGTCTAGAGACTGAGACATCATTGTCCATCTCCTGGATCTGGCTTCTTGCCTTATCATCTTATGCTGCTGCTGCCACCTAGCTTTAACCTGATACCACCCAGACATAACGTCCTGTTGGGCTGAAGAAAGCTGGTTACAGCAAACTGGCTGAAACCAGTCTAAACCTCTCCTAACTAGTCTCAACTGCCAAAACTTGCTGAAACCAGTCAAAAAATAGGTGAAACTAATTTGACCATATTTCATATTATTTAAATAACATTTATTTAATTTTAAGAATAGATTTTATTTAAAATATATTTTTCAATAAATTTCATTTAAATAGATTTTAATTCTAATGATATATATTTATTTAAAACATTTTACTTATATATCTGAAATAGTATTTTAAAATATGAGCAAGATTTTTATTAATGAGATGTCTTAAAATTCCATGTCTGTTTTATACTTATGGCACATCTCAGTTTGAAGTAGTCATATTTAAAGTGCTCATAAGGTACATATGGCTGGGGCTACTGTTTTAGATAGTACAGCTCTAGAGGAAGGTCCTAGAAACCTGTATCAAAAGCATCCCAGGGCCGGGCGTGGTGGCTCACGCCTGCAATCCTAGCACTCTGGGAGGCCGAGGAGGGCGGATTGTTTGAGCTCAGGAGTTCGAGACCAGCCTGAGCAAGAGCGAGACCCCCGTCTCCACTAAAATTAGAAAGAAATTAATTGGACAACTAAAAAAAATATATAGAAAAAATTAGCCGGGCATGGTGGCACATGCCTGTAGTCCCAGCTACTCGGGAGGCTGAGGCAGGAGGATTGCTTGAGCCCAGGAGTTTGAGGTTGCTGTGAGCTAGGTTGACGCCACGGCACTCTAGCC
>CAUYSK010110700.1:0-75564 GCA_963575035.1 Avahi laniger
AACACTGAGTCTGCATCTCTTTGTGTGCAGAAGGAGAGAAGGATTAAAGGGTTGTATGTACTTGAACTGCTGGAAACCCTTGCGGGGCTGGTGGTGAGTTTTCATCAGGCTGGGTGGGAAAACCCAGCGGTGAAGCCAGACTTGAGTCTTGCACTTTCCGCCTCTCCACTTCCCAGCTGTGTAACCGCAGCCAAGTTATCTCACTTCTCTGAAACTCAGTTTTCTCATCTACAAAATGAGGATAATGATGGTACCTGGAAAACAAAGTCATTATGAGCATGAAATATAGTGTAGGTAGAATCAAGGTGAGAGTGCCATAGATTTAGGTTACTATGTTGTGAAATGGTAAAAGTTACTAGTGTTTGAGTGTTCTTGGATTTCCTACCTCCTCCTGGTTGTTAAAGTGAATTCTGACTTAGCCCAGTTCACTCTTTCTCTTCCCCAATCTCACCCAATGGAAGAGACGCCAAGTGTATGTATTTAAGGTATGTGTGCCCTACATGGGGTTCAGGACATGCAAGCAAGTGCTACTTGAAATTAAAGTTGACCCTTGAACAATGCAGGAGTTAGGGACACTGACCACCCCCGTGCATTCAAAAATATGTATGTAATTTTGACTTCCCCAAAACTTAACTACTCATAGCCTACAGTTGACTAGAAGCCTTACTGATAGCACACACAGTCGATTCATACATATTTTGTATATTGTATGTATAATATGCTGTATTCTTATAATAAAGTAAGCTAGGGAAGGGAAAATGCTGTTAAGAAAATCTTTAGGAAGAGAAAATATATTTACTATTCATCAAGTGGAAGTGGCCCATCATAAAGGTCTTCATTTTGTGTAGGCTACGGAGGAGGAGGGGTTGGTCTTGCTGTCTCAGGGGTGGCACAGGCAGAAGAAAAGCCACGTGCAAGCAGACTTGTATAGTTCAAACCTGTGTTGCTCGAGGTCAACTGCATTTTTAGCTGTTTGAGCCCTGCTCTTTGGCTGTTACACTGCTCCAGGGGCTAAGCCCAACAGATCTTAGCTCTGTAAGAAGCACATTAATATTATTGAATTTGTTCACGACCATCCTGTCCTCTGACAGGACCTGGTCTCTTTTATCCTTAACACATCCCAAATTCTCCATCCAGATTGTGTTAGGTTTTGCACTCCACTACTACTGTAAATAATTAATCACTTCCCATCACAGCAAACTCCCTACCTATGACTGTGAATTATTTACAGATGAAATTCTGACTTGAGAAACTAAGATAAAGCCACAAGTTATTTATGCAAAAGGAATGTGAGCTGTCTCTGACTTCACTCCTGCTTTCTGACTTCCCTTATTACAATTCTTGGTACTTGCCCAGCACTGTGGAAACATTAATCAAGTTGGTTTCACAGCCAATCTCCCAAAAAATGGGAGAAGTTATTGTCCCCACTGAACAGAGTGATAAAGGGATTAGCTCCAACATAGAGTCTTGGGAGGACGCCTTTGCAAGACCTGTGGCCGGAGGAATCCCTGGACGGAGAGACCAATTTCTTCTATAACTTATATAAGGTGTAAGGAAAATATACCTTTTATTTCAATTTAGTTATCATTCGGGGCAGCAGAAAAGATTCCCAGGAATTTTCTGCTAGCCTTATGCATGCCACTCACAATGACAAGAGGAGTTTATTCTTTCAGAGGCTAGTTTTTGACTAGCTTCTTAAGGTTTTAAAAGACACACCACCCCTAACCATCCTCCATCCACACACAGGTGAGGAGTTACATAAGGACCATAAAATGACTTCTCTTGTGCCATGCCCCTAGATATGGTTCTCTCCACCCTCCCCCATGCCCACCCTGTTGCTGAGATTTGAGAAGTGGGAATTAATCACACTCCTTCCTCAAACTGAGTTTAGGACAGGATGAGAAGTGGATGTCAGACAGCTGAGGGGACGGTACCACTTTCATCAGGGATGATGCGAAATTGGAATGTGTGTCCTAGACCTGCAGCGACCATCAGACATACTAGTTTTCACCCCTGTGTTGACACGTCGAGATGATGCATCCAGGGAAAGTTGGAGGTCTGTGAAGCTGTCACCTTTACCTAGAAGAGTGGCCTTAAACCTATCAAGGCTGAGGAGTGAGGTGAGAGGAAAAAAAGCTTTAAGAGCTGCAACTACAATCCAGGTGTGAGCCCTGACCCTGGTGTGCGTGTCGCGTGGTGGCAGTGGTGCAGCAGACCAGACCCCAGTTTGCAGGCTGGTAGCTTGGAAAGGGAGGCTGGGATGGGACGGGTCCACTCGTGCTTATTTTCCCTTTCCTAGTGTAACCTGCCAGATAGCCTGTCACTACACCCAGAAAGGAGGGGTGGAAACGTTACTGAAATAGTGGCTCATGGCAGGAATAGACATGGAGGCTGGGAGGAAAGGTGACCTCTAATGTCTCCTTAAAGCTTCTGGCCCTGGGCGATCGTGCTCACCCTGTTTGGGTCAAGACTCTTGTGGCTGCAATTGACTGAGACCCCAACTCCAACTTGCTTAAGTGAACAGGACTATAGTAGCTCACTCTGAACACGGCCCACTGGGAGCTGAAGGGATACCACTGAGCTCTGTCTGGCTCCCTCCTTCTCTCAACTCTGTTTTCTCTGTTGTGGCAACATTCTCAGACAAGACGTTTGCTTGTGGTAACAGGATTGCTGCCAGCTTCCATCCCCTCAGTGACCCTGGTGGGCCAGGGAAGGGAACGAGTCTCTCCTCCCCAACAGTTCCAACAGACATATGCGGGCTGGGCTTCACGGGCCTTGCTTGGGTCATGTGCCTGTTCCTGAACCAAGCTCGTGGCCATGGAGGTGGAGTGCTTGGACTGGCAGGGCCTAGATCCTGTGCTCTCCTTCCATTGGGATAAGGATGTTGGGAAAAGTTTTGCCTAAACCCTGTGGATTAAGGGTTGTGGAGGAGGTGAGGATTCCTCAAGAAATATAAGGTGCTATGACCAGGAGACACACAGAAAAAAAACCAAGTTTTTTTTTTTTATTATCTTTTCACTGATCCCTTTGGATTTTTTTAAATAAACATTTTTTTAAAATTATAGTTTAGAATTAAAGAGAAGTTGTGAAGATATACTCCATGCTCAGTTTCCTCTATCGTTAACATCTTGCATTGCTGTGGTACACTTGTCACAATTAACAAAGCAATACTGATACATTATTATTCATGGAAGTCCATACTTTATTCAGATTTACCTAGATTTTAGTTACTGTCCCTAACGTTCCCCGAGTCCATTTAGGATGCCGTGTTACTTTGAGGCATCTCGTCTCCTTAGACTCCTCTTAAATGTCAGAGTTTCTTAGATTTTTCCTTGTTTATGGTGGTCTTGATAGTTTTGAGGAAGGCTGGTCAGGTATTTTATGTTTTACAGACTCTCTCTCAGTTGGGATTTGTCTGATTTCTCATAATTCTTACCTTTTCGTGCTGTACTCTTTGGCAAAGAGTCACTATGCATAGATGCACATAAAGAATGGGAATTGTGCTCTCCCACCTTGAGGGTGCAACATCTACATTAATATTTGAAATTCTTCTGTACAGATTTGTCTATTTTCCTTCATATATTTATTTATTCAATCTCTTATTATATCCTTATGGACTCATGGATATCTATTTTATACTTTAGGTTACAATCCAATTTATGTTTCTTACTTTATTTATTTTTGCTCAAATTATCCCAGTTTTGGCCACTGGGGGCTCTCCTTTCCATTGGCTCCTGTGTTCCTTTGGCTTGCAACATGATTGTGTGTGTGTGTGTGTGTGTGTGTGTGTGCGTGTGTGTTTGTCTCCACTTCCTTGTGTCCTGGTACTACAAGATGCTCCAGGCTTATCTTGCATAATATGTTCATATACTTTCTACCTCAATCTTAGAATCAACCATTTCTCTGAGCAGCCCTGGTTCCTTCTATTGTAGAATGGTGTTAGAGACCAAAATGTGGGTGTTAAAGGTGCTCACTGCTTCTGGGCTCTAGTAGCAGTGATGGAACTGCTGATGGAGCAAGGAAATACATGTGTGTACTAGTCAGTGTATACACGCGCATCTATAACTATTAGTGTGTGTAAACATCTGCATCTACATTAAGCTAAACATGGATTTGTACTCATGTGTTGAGCACCGATCCAATGCTACATGGATTGTTCTAGCCAAACCCTTGCTTCTCCATAACCTTCCACTCCAACAGTAAGAAACCTGGTTCCCGTCACCCATCATCCATTCCCTTAATCATTCAATTCCAATGTAAATGTGTAGTGATTTCAGAATTATTAACCCATCTTCCCTTTGGAGTAGATGTTTTGTTCATACTGCTGTTACCTTGCCTTTCCAACAGCTGTACTGTCTAATCAGGTAGCCAATAACCACATGTAGCTATTTAAATACAAATTAAAATTAATTAAAATGAAATAAAATGAACAGTTCTTCAATGATGCTAGCCATATCTCCAGTGCTCTGGAGCCGCCCTTGGCTAATGGACAGCACAGATACAGCATTTTTCCATCATCACATAAAGTTCTGTCGCACAGTCTGGAACTTGTCTAATTCTGCGTTCCTCTGCTACATGTCTGGTAGTTGCAGGCTGATTCTGTCTTCCTAGCCTTGATTCTCAGAAGTAAACTTGGCCCAGTTCAGATCTGGGACTTCTTACTTATCCAAGGAGGGGAGTTGAGACACCATGTGCTGAGAGCAGGGTGACAAAGATGGAGGCTCTTCCCTAAAGGGTACAGTTCTGAATAATCAAGGAATAGAGAAGATGTCATAGCTCACAGAGAAACAGAACTGAGGCTGAGAGTTGATCAGAGAATATGTCCCTGGGAGGCTCAAGCGAGATCTTGGGGATTGCTGTGGGATTGCAAACCTGCCACAGGCAGGCCTGGGGGTGGAATAGCATGTGCAATGTACCGTACTTGCTGAATGGAGCATTGGAGAGTCGGTGTGTTTGAAAAGGTGAGTGTGTTTTGGAATATGGAGAAAGTGGCAGGGCATATACTTGGAGAGTTGTCTGTGGGTAGCTTATGTCTTGCAAGCAGTTTTGGACTTTATTATGAAGGTTGTGGGAGTAGTAGAGAATTTTAAGCTGGAAAATGATGTGTTTTTTTCCTCTGTTTTAGAAATATCACCCTGGTGGCTGTTGGGTATTGCTTTAGGGGGTGGAGCTGGAAATAGAAGATGTGGTTAGTATGTAGGGAGAAAGGATCGAGGTTTTGCTTGTTTCTTTTCAGTTCTCATCTCCTTCAACCTCCCTGTCATTCTAGCCACCTCCCACTTTTTGGAATTCTAACCTTCATGAATTTTCTTGACAATCCTCTCTCCTAGTCTTCCTATTTTCCTGTCTGTGTTTCTGGAGTGTATTTGTTTTCCATTGCTACCATAACAAATGACCACAGATGTAGTGGTTTAAAACAATACAAACTTACCATGTTAAAGTTCTGTAGTCTGACACACGTCCCGCTGAGCCAAAATCAAGTGTGAGCAGTGCCTCATTTCCTTCTGACGGCTCCAGGGCAGAATCCATTTCCTTGCCTTTTCTGGCTTTAAAGGATGTCCATGTTCCTTGGCTGCTGCTTCTCTCCTCCTCCGTCAAAGCCACCAATGACCAATCAAGTTCTCAGATCGCATCACTCTGACGTCTCTTTTGCCTCCCTCTTCCACTTTTAAGGACCTTTGTGATTGCATTGGCTCACCTCTGTAATCCAAAACAATCTCTCCATCTCCCAGTTACTTTAATCACATCTGCAAAGTGCCTTTTGCCATGTAAGGTAACATAGGCTCAGGTTCCAGCGATTAGGGCAGGGACATCTTTGGTGGGGGAGCATTATTCTGCCAGACACACTGTCTCCTGGACATTTCTGGAGTCCATCTCTAAGTTCACATTCCTCCTTGGCTTTTTACACTGGTCCAGCTACCGGATTCACCTTTGGAAACTCTGTTAAATATCTGGGAAAACTACCTTGTGAAGAAAGCAATAGTTTGTTTTGTGGAGCTCCCAAGGGTACAAGGAGCTCATACACAGCGAGATGAGGCTGGTCCCTGGCATCTGAGAGCCCCCATGTTGCCCTGGCTGTGGAACATCATCAGGTTTATGGTCCAGCATGTGAGGGAGAGGATGAGATCTGCAAGTCCACACCAGGCAGAATCCACTGTGCTTCTCAGAGGAGCCAGCCAGGCAGCAAGAGGTCAAGGGAAAGATGCCAGGATCAGAAGAATGAGCACAAACAGACGTTGCCGCTCACAGGACTCGGAGCAGAATGAGCGCGGAGAGAACCATGAAGCCTAGAAGGGCAGCTTGTAATTGGATTCAGACCTCTGTTGGGGCAAATTAGGACCCCACTTTTCCCAGAAAAAGAGATTGTAGATTTTTTTATGAGAACAGAAACTGAGAATTTTGGCAAAGAGTAAAGCTTGCTTTACAGACTGATTGCTCTGTGATACCAGACTTCATTAACAGAGGTGGCCACCTAGAATGATAATGATAACTGCTGTTTCTTGAGAATTTACTATGTCTTGGGCTCTTTACAGCTATCATCTCTGGTCTTCACTGCAATCCTGCAGGCTGTATTTAAATGATGGGGAAATTGAAGCTCAGAGGGATAGAAAAAGGAGAGCCAGGATTTATATGAAAGTCTATATGATGCCCAAACCAGGGCTCTTTCAAACACAGTGCACTTGAGGGAAGTAGCTGGGGACAGACACAAGGAGCCAGTGATCCACTGAAGACTAAAATCCCTGGAGCCCTAAGGCCGGCTTGTGGTGTCATCCCGGAGATGGGATTCACAAATACAAGTGTGCTCAGAGGAGGCCGGTGAGGATGGTGGAGAGCCAGTGAGCTACGTATGGGAACTGCTCCATGGGAATTTATTCTGGTATGGAAAGGGAAGAAACTGCTTTATCTTTCCAAAATCCTGAGAGTTGACACATGGAAGAATAACCAAGCAGAAGCTACAGGTAAATAGAGTTCAGTCTCTTGGAAGGTGATGCTCCTTAGATATCATCTCTCTTCAACCCTGGGCAGAACTTCGCCATGCTGATGACATATTGCGTAGCATGTTGGCCCTCTCTGCACCAGTTCCTGTGGGGACTGTCTGAACAGGCATCTGTTCCAGTGTGATCCAAAGGGGGTTCAGTCCTAAAGACAAGCTTCCCAGGTGCCTCTAAGGTTCCTTCCAACTCTGGGAGTCTATGATTGTGGAATTTTCCTTCCTTTTGACCTCTCCATTTCTTAGGGCTACCTCCAGACTCTTTTCTTCCAGGGAACATTCCCAAATCACTGCAGCTCACCAAGATGTAACCTCCTTTGAAGACATATAGATCAGGGGCCAGGGTGCTTTGTAAGCAGATAAATAGTCAATTTTGAACTTTGTGAATTAAATGGTTTCTTTGGCAACTCATTAGCTCTGCTGTTATAGTGTGAAAGTAGCCACAGACAATAGTCCACGATGGGATGGCCGTGTTCCAACGAATTGCATATAATCAGGTGGTGGCTGGATTTGAATTCTGGACAGTGGTTTGCTGACCCCTGATCGAGACCATCTCTTCTGGGAAAAATGATGTCTGGTTTGGAGTTGTTTCCAGCCATGAAGCAATATATTTATTACTTAACTCCTTCATTGCCCATTAATACTTTTTCCGTGTTGTGTAGGCCCTATTTCCTTTATTAGATTGGAAAGCACTTTATGAGAAAGGCTCATATTCATCTTTCAATAGTCTTACAAATCTAGCATGATGACTCCAACTTCAGTGTAATTTAACAAAATTTATGGCTTTGAACAAAGAGTCATAGAATCATTGACATTTATGTAGGCCAGCATGAACCACAAAGTCAACTGGTTCAAAACCCTCCTTTCCCGGATGAAAACTCTAAAGCCTGGGCAAAGGCTCTGTCTTTCCCAGCGTCACTCCACTAGGTAGAACCCAATCTCCTGAGATGCCCGCCAGTGGGCTCACTCTGCGGTCGGGAACCCAGCAGTTTGTGCTGCACCAGGTGGTAGCTCAGTGTGGGCCTACTGCTTTCCAGGCACAGAACCAGGAGCTGGAGACCCAGAGGTGACGAAAACTGAGTCTTTTCTCTCGAGACGTATGTCGAATCGAGATGGGGGAGTCAGACACGCCACACACATCATGCCTCCGCACGTGCAACCTTCTGTGAATTCCCAGGTAGTTAGTTTCGTTTGACAGCGCCGTGCACAGGGTCCTCTTAATTGTAACGGCTGCCATTTGTCCGGAGTTTCCACATACCTAGCCCTGTATTAATCACTTTGACTGCAGTTAATTCCCTTTCCCTGGGCGACCCCAAGCCCTTTTACCACAAACATATTAAAATTTTAATTAAGAGAACACACCATGACAGACACATATCCTCCATCGAGTGTGTTGCTTCATTAACTATCTTGCTGCTTGCAAGCAACGGGAGTTTGTGGGTGACCTCAGTCAGCAAAACAACCATTTACCTCAATGACACGGGAAGAGTGTAGCTATTCCAAGAGTCAGCCTCAAGGCTTCCCGTGTTCGTGCAGCTGGGACCCCCGTGGGCATCCCTCTGTGGTCCCCTCAGGCAGTGGTCCTTGGTGGGGCACATCCTGCTTGTACATAAACGAGGTCCTGCTCCTTCGCCTGCAGAGCTGTGTGCACACGCTGATTCCCGCTATTTCCACAGTGCATCTTCTGATGAAATCTTTTGTATTAGTGACATGATTTTAGCCACTGCTGGGCCAAATTCCCGTCATAGTTGGGTAGATGAACAAAGAAATGCTAAGTAAACTCTTTTAAACTATCAGCCCCAATTATATGGTCTGGAATGCATGATAGGCACTTAGTGTTTATTGATCGATCATTTGTTTTTCCATAAATATGTGCTCCCATGGCAATCGTAATGCAATACGCACACCATCAATTTTCTGTAATGCTCCAGGGACTTGGCAGTGACCTCCCTTACAGCCACGTACGTCTCTCGTTTACTTGCTACCACCTGTACCTGACAGTGAATGTGCTCACCGGGGAGCTCACCGGAGACCTTGCTCATTTGCTCTCAGTCATCATGCCTGGATTCAAGACAAGCCTTCCTGTGTCCGTTTGGATGCCCATAAACCAGCATCCGAGCAGAGAGAACACAAGAAGAAGAATCAGTGACGTCAACCAAGATTTTGTTTTCTGGAAGCTGCCTTCAAAACTGAGTTGAAGTCTGTCGCAATGCAAGTTCTAGGGAGAAGATGATATTCACCCCGCATGACAGCATGGTGCATTTTATAAAAGCACAATCACATTGCGATGCCTGGGGTCGCCCTAATCAGACTAGACAGAGACCCAGGAGGTGGAGAATTAGAGGTGTGTTAGTTTCACCAGGGACAACAGTGGAAAAATACAAGGAACTGGGCTGGGAGGGCCAGGTTCTAGGCCCAGCTCTGCTGCTCCACGTAGAGCAACTTGGGGCAAATATTTAACTTCTCTTGGGAAAAATGAAGAAGCAGTAGAGAGGCGTACACCACACACTCCCTAATGTCCCAGCCTCCTCCGACATGCGGGACTCTCTGGAATCAGGAAACATCACCACGATTCTGAATCAGACCACGAGATACCCGGTAGTGTACTGAATAGTGTCCCTGCTCCACCCAGATATATGTCCACATCCTAATTCCTGGAACTGTAAATGTGCCCTTATTTGGAAAAAGCTGTAATTAAGGTTTTTTTTTGCAGATGTAATTAAGTTAACGATCTTGACATGAGATCATCCGGGAACTATCTGGGTGGGCCCTAGATCCAATGACAAGTATTTTTGTAAGAGAGAGACCACAGAAGAGAAGGCAACTTGTGCACGAGGCAGAGATGGGAGTGATGTGACCACAAGCCCAAGAATGCCAGGGCAGCCACCCAAACTGGCAGAGGTGAGGAACGGATTCTCCCCTGGAGAGCCCAGTCGGAGTAAGGTCCTGCTGAAACACCTGGATTTCTGACTTTTGGCCTCAGAATTGTGAGTGAATAAATTTCTTTTTTTTGTAAGCCACCCAGTTTGTGGTGATTTGTCACACCAGCCACCCTAAGGACACCCCAAGGAAATGAAGAATGAGGCACCTGTGCCAGGAGTCAAGCAAGGCAGTGATTTTTCAAAGTCCTTTTATTTATTTTCTAAATTAAGACTTCTCAGCGTTTGCTGCTGAATGCCCTGCCCAGGCTGTTGTGCTCGTGAGCGCTGGATCACCAAGCTCCCGAAACACATGAGCACCAGAGTGGCTTTGCTGTCTCCCTTCTAGAAAGGAGAGAACGCCACTGCCCTTTACCTGCCGCTGTGCAGATCGGCGGGGAGATAGCCCACTGGCTACTTTTGTCCCCGCAGGCTTCTGCAGCTGTGCAAAGCTGTCAGAAGAGGTGGCTTTTCACACACAGACAATATTTTTAGGGCTGTCAAAAGCAAGGGTGTGGCCTCTGGAAAGTTGTCATGGTAGGACTGGTCCCTGACCCAGGTCAGAGCTCTGGGTAACGAGCCTCCGTGGCTCTGCAGGTAACACCATCGGAGGATTTGGTTCCCGAGAGTCGGTGCTGGGTGTCGTGTCTTCCTGTTCATGCTTTCTGTCCTCCGCACATCTGGTCCTTGGGTGTTTTCTTCCTCCCACAGTGGGGTAGACGGAGAGTGAGTGTTAGACTCAGGGAGAAGCCGGCTCCCAACCCAGCTCTGACTTTTCTCAGTGTTGTGACCACGGACACCATCGTTAATGCTACGGAGACTTTGTGTCCTCATCCGTGACACACAGGTGATGAGACCCACTTTACAGGTCTGTTGATGATTAAGGATCTGCTGAAATAGTTGCAGCTAATATTTACTGAATGCTTATTGTGTGTCAAGGTCTGTGCTAAGCACATTACAAGAATCATTTAATTCTTATAAAGATACGAGGTAGACTTGAGTGTCATCCCCATTTAATACAAGAGGAGCCAGGGGCTAAAAAAGGTTGAGTAATTTGCCCCAGATGATCCGAGCAGTGTGGAGCAAAGTCAGACTCATACTCAGGACTATCTGACATACAACCTGTGCTCTAACCCTTATGCCACATTGCCAGCTGTTATGTGAGTAAATTTATTATTTTGGTTTCATTTCTTGCAGTGTTAAGATGAATTTTTCCCCACGAGTCTCTGCAGTATCATTTTGCTTTTCTTTCTGTGTTAGGGATTGGCAAATTGTGGGCTACAAGCCAAATTTGGCCCACCTCCTGTTTTTGTAAATACAATTTTACTGGAATACAGCCACATCTGTTTGTGTACACATGGTCTGTGGCTCTGTGGCTGCCTTTGCACTACAACAGCAAGTTGAGTAGATACAACAGAGACGCTTCGGCCTGCAAAACTGAAAACCTGGCACTTTACTGAAAAAGTTTGCCAACCCCTGGGGCAGGTGAGAGAACATGAACTTTGCAGTTAGGAAGAATTGGGTTCGAATCCCGACTCTTTTCCAGCTCTGTGACCGTGGGCAAGCCCCTTGGGCTCTCTGATCCTCACTTTCCTCCCCTGGGAAGCAGGCAGGCTGGTGGCATTCTCAGAGGGTAGAACAAGAGTGCCCAGCGCAGTGCCTGAACAGAGGAGGGGCAACTCCCTTCTGTGCCTTGCACCCTCCACTTTGTGACAAATGTAGCCGAGAGCACCTCCTGGCAGCCTCCTCACGGCCTGCTCAGACGGTTCTCCATCTCCCTGAAGGAGGCTGCTTTAGATGTCCCCACCCAGACCCTGCTCTGCCTATGCACAGCTCTGCTCATACCGACAGGCCTGCCCCGTCTCGCAGGGCTCCCAGTGTCTAAGAGGCCCAGGGCCCTCCTCCAGTGGGAAATTGGACCGGTTCAGCCTGGCCCAGACATCCCTCCTTCCGAGCTATGCAGAAATCTGGCTTCCCCACAGCGAGCAGCCTTCAGATTCTTTGAAACATACCGTGGCTTGGCCCCTGTTTTTCTTGACTCTCTGCCAAACCTATTACACGTGTCTGAGCAGCGAGGGACTGGAAGAATTACGATTCCATTTGGCTTCTGCGGCCGTTTAGTCTAATTTGTGCTGGCTTTGAAATACAGCGATTGCTGTTTTTGTTGTTTGGATTCGGGGGCTGTGTTAAGTCCTGTTTCTTTTCTCCCCCTTTCTCTTAGCTCTTTCTCTTTCCGGGAGGGGCATGGGGGAACAGGAGTAAAAAGAGAAAATAGCTGGAGCTCAGCTGCCACCACCAGGGCCCCTCTCCTACAGGGACTAACTTGCTCCGGCACCAGATTTCATGAACCGAAGGGCTACACTGCAAGGCGAAGCATGATAACGAGGTCGTAGCTACTCAGAACACATGCAGTGTTTTTACCATTAGCTCCAGTTCCTGACTTGGAAGGGGGTGCAGGGGTTGCGGTTTGAGCAGGATTCCATTACCCGCGTGGGGATGCCCAGTGACCCCCGAGTCCCTCCTCTCCATCATCTCCGTCTCCTCCCCATCCTGCACCCTGCAGTCCCTGCCAGCCCCCCGTGGGGGGACATGGCCACAGGAATGAATCTAAGTTCACAGGATCAAGACCTGCTGTTGCCGAAGGATGTTGCCAATCACCTGGTGTCAAATCCTCTAGGATCTCTTCCATCTTTTTCTGCTTGACTTCTTGGCAGCATGTGATGCTGCTGACCGCTCCATTCTGGCCTCAAATGGGTTCTGAGCAAGAGATGTTGATCTCTCTTGCTTTTCCTCCTATCTTTCTGGCAGATTCTTCCGCCGTCCATATTTGCAGGTTCTTTTGTGCATGTTTAGCAGGGCCCTCATTGCTAGGTAAGGTTAGGAAGTTTGCAGACTCAAAATAAAATAATTACCATTGTACTTCCCGGATTCATGACTAACCTCCTTGCCTCTCTCCTTTATTTCTACCTCCTCCCTCTCTCCCTTCACACAGACTCTAAATGCCAGTTGCTGACTGGGCCCTGGAGATAAAAGAATGGTGGGTCACAGCCGTCGGCTGGGAGGACCTCAGTCTACGGCCTGTGGCCATCACTCCAGCTCCCTCTCCACACTCTACTTCTGAATTCTCCACCGAGCACACACTTCTGGGCTCCAAGATGGCACAGACTCAAGCATTTTCCCAGCTGTCATCTCGGGTTGGGGAACCTCCGCAACAGACTCTAACTCCATGGGAGTTTAGGATCCATGTTAGAAATGTAGAGGCAGGAAGGGTCCGATAACCAATAACTCATGACGTAAAGAGGCCATGGGGATTCAGAGAGGGGAAATTACTTACTCAAGATCACACAGCACGTGGGTGGCTGGTTCACAGGGTACCCTTGGAATATCATCCCTAACCTCCATCTTCATCACAAATGCATAATTTAAGAAGTGTCATGAACTCTGGAGCTGATGCTCTTGGTGCTCCATGCAGGATCCATTTGCTTGGCCAATGGATCCACCCCACTCCCCACTGCCCACCCCCAGGTACTGCAGATGTTGGTGGCTAATGCCTTCCACCTGCACTTTTCTACAGAGCTTGCCCTTGGCTGATGGAGCCACTGGCCCCAGAGATGCCTGGAGGTGAGGCTCCCCACCCAGCCCAGGTTGCAGCCTGTGACCAGTGAGTTTTGTGTGGAAATAAGGGCCCAGCTCTCTTGCATTTGGGAGGGCAATCTCTGTGCTGCAAATTATGCCCAGGGTTCCCGGAGGAGTCAGGCTAGTCCAGGCTTCTGCTGAAGCCACGTTCTTGTCTAGCCTCTTCCTTTCCTGGCCCTGCTCCCCTCCCTCCCCTCCAGGTTTCTGCCTCCATCTCAGGCCAACCTTCCAGGAAACTCACTCTGTGACAGATGCTGCCACCTCGTACACTTGGGTGGACCTTGATGTCCCCACCTCTGAAATGAGATAGTTGGCCTACAACATGGCTACTGAGGTTGCACAGGCAAAAAGCATGCTGTTAATGTCCTCTGCATGGCTCACGATGGCCACACAAAGAGATGGACTCCAACCCTGCTTTCTGTCCTATCCAGGGAGCACCACAGCCCTTAAAAGATGCCAGATGAAGACGTAGGGGTTATTTCTCCGAGAGCCAGAGGAGGAAGAGCAAAGAGAGGATCTCAGTTGACATGGAAGCGGTTATGAAGGATGGGATGCAGCTCAGGAGGGTGAAGCACTGTCTCTTCTGCCGAGTGTTACCCTGCACGGACACAGCAGTTTGACTTCCTCCGGGCAGACATAGTTGGATGGCATGACGCAGGTTAAGTTGCCTTCATCTGAGAATCGCTCAGAATTAAATGACAAGAAGGGCCCATATGTAAGAAGAGGAAAAACAGTCTGAATCAGATTCAAGCATTTTTTTTCCTTTCCAGTGCTTCTCAAGCCACATCTATCCAAGAACATAGGGATGCTCACTGCTGGTCCATTCCATCTACAAAGTCGGCAAGAAGAAACAAATACTTACGGGGCTTCTTTACGTGCAAGGGACTCGGCTGGGGGTGGGAACATAGTCTGATGGGAAAGGTGCGTTCACACACGTGCATTGCTAGGTGATGACATGGAGGCCAGCATTGCTTAAATGGGAAAGGTTTATAATCGAGAGGGTTTTGCAAATTTTTCTGGCACCTGTCCTTCGAGGTGCTCCATCTCCATGGCCAACTCTCAGGTCCAAGCTCCGTCCTTTCTTTCCTGGATCAGAGCCACATCCTCCTTGCTGGTCTCACGACATCCCATCCCATCCCATCCCAACACATTGAGCGCCAGCAAGTTTTACAAATGTCAATCACTGATGGCACTCGGGGGGCCTCCGCTCTAAGCCCTTTCCTGGCTCCTGTTTGCCTGGATTCCTTCCATCACACGTCGGGACCTGCCCTCATCTCTCTTCACTCTTGCCCTTGCTCTTAACTCCAGCTACATTGGCCTTTAGGAGACGCTCCTTCCTATCTCAGGGCCATCCCCACATGCTGTTCCCTCTACCTGGAACTCCTATTCACACTTCGGCTCCTAACTCCCTTCTAGGGCAGGGCAGCCTCCCCTTTACAAGCCCTCATGTTCCCCAAACTCTTCCTTTGTAGCATGTAGGAACAATTTTATTGACTAAGAAATGGGTAATTTGTGGCCTAATTCATGGCTGTATCCCCAGAGCCTATCACAGTGCCATGCATGTGATATTGTAGGCTGTCAGTATATCTTTATTGATTATTGATTTAACCTCGATGTTCAATCAGATAAACTGATCATATTGCACCTATATTTTGAGCTTCCTCACTTTCTGTCCCCTTTTTTTTCCCTACAGTATCCTTGTGCTGGTATGTCATAGCCTGGTAACAACAGTAACAGCAACCATAATAGCATCTGTTGAAGTCTTAAAATTTCATAAAATACCTTCACGTGCATTCTCTAATTTGACCCTTACAAAAAGCCTGGTTTGCCTGATACCTACTTTATAGATGAGAAAACTGAGACCCCGTGTGATGCAGGTATTTGACAGATGCTTATGGTGGCTCTGCCACATAGTAGCTGTGCGACTTTGGACAAGTCAGGAAAATTTTCTGAGCCTCAGTTCCTTCAAGGTCAAATCAAGCTTTTCCTAGTATCCCCATGGCGCCTCTGCCTACCCTGTCATGGTGAGTTTCATGTCGTATTTAATTTTTTAAAAGATTCCTCTTTCCTGCACCAGACCCAGAGCAGCTCGAGGGAAGGGCTGTGTTATTCATCGTTGCCTCCTGGGTTCCAGGCACAGTGCCCAGCACATAGTAGGTCCTCAAAATGTTTACTGAGTAGAAATGTAATAATTCAGTGTGTGGGGAAAGCACTTGAAACCAGGATGTGGACATGGTGACACTATATCATCAGGGCAGGAAAAGATCGTGAGCTTGGGAGCCAGGCAGACCTGAGAGCCAAACCTGCTGCCCTCTGACCCACAGCCGGGACCGCTCTGTGGACCTATCATTTTAAATTGCTATAAACTCAGCTCATGAGATCCAGTGGCACAGTAGGTGTCTTTAGGGTTTGGACGGAGACTTCTAGGTCCTTGATTCATTAAGAATCACTCAGCATTGAGTGGAGTTGAGGCTGCCTTTGAAGCCCATGATTGTAAACTTGAGTCACTAAATCATCTCCCTGACTGGTTTTTCTCTTGATTTTGACCGTGTGTGTCTAGTCATTCTCACTTTGCACCAAGCTACCGATTAAAGCCCATTTTCCACGTCTCCGAGATAGGCAGTGAGAGACAGGAATGCTGGTGACAAGCCCATATTTCTCTGACTGTTTTATTTTCTCACACCTATCCCAGTAAATACTTCCTATTAGATCCAAAGGATTATTTTAGGAAAATGGTAAATTTTTTTCTAGCAATTATTTATCTGTCATCATCTTTCTCTATTCCTGAGCACTTGCTTAGAATGACCTTATGGGGTCATTTTTCTCTCAAGCAACGATGATGTGTGTGTGTGTGTGTGCACGCATGTGTATGAATATATGTGAATCTGTGTGTGCATGTGTGTAGGTTTAGGGGCAGACAAGAGTGAGTGACCTTGGGGCATGACATATGCAAGAATTAAGTAACTGCAACCGGGTTATTAGTATTTTTTTAAGTCTAATTTCAATTGGTTCATGTGTCTGAGTGATGTTTGTTTATAC
Organism: Avahi laniger; assembly: GCA_963575035.1. NCBI lineage: Eukaryota > Metazoa > Chordata > Mammalia > Primates > Indriidae > Avahi > Avahi laniger. The sequence goes on from CAUYSK010110700.1 coordinate 16,585, forward strand.
AGCTCTGGTTATTTATGGCATATGGTGAAATTGGGCTAAGAAATGAATTTACAGCCTGGAATGAGCCAAATAAATCTCGGTAACAACATCTCCCCTAACAGCCCCATTAAGAGCCCTCGCATCTATGGCTTCTCTGCCTTATGCTCAAATGTGTTCCCGGGTCTTAAAAAGCCCGAGCTTCCAAGGGAAACACTTTTCCTTTCACATAAACCCTCCTTTTAAATGGAGTCCATTTCCCAGGCCACCCTCAGTAACCTCCATGGTACACACCATCTGCAACTCCTAAATCAGAGGGGTGACAGGTATGAACAGAACACTCCGATAGGAAGAAATGCAAGTAGGAATTAAATATCTGGGAAAACGTTCAACTTCACTGGTCATCAAAAGAAAATATGGATGTTCCATTTTAACTCTAACATATAATAAAAAATAGTAACCACACAGATGACCAGTGCTGGCTGGATAGTTCTGTTCATGGCGCACTTACAGATTATGCGTGGCCATGCAAATTTGCGAAACATTTCTGCGGGGCATTTTGGCAGGACAAATCCAGAGCTATAAGCTGCTTCGTACCTGTTGGCCTGGCATTTCTCCTTGTCAGTATGGTAAATGAGAAATAATTCAATGAAAGAGGAAAAATTCCTGATATGCCTGGAACTCTTTTGGAGGAGCATTATCTACATTATGTAAAATTGAAAATGCCTTCCAACAGTGGGAGAATCATTAAGTAAGTTTACATAACCATTGTGTAGTCATTCACTGAAATATTACGTGGTTATTAAAAAGAGATTATAAAGATCATAGAAACAATAAAAAATGTGCACAGCATAGTGTTAAGAGGAAAAAGAGGCTACAAATCTAATCTAGGATTGTAAAGTAAATATGTAAATTCATATGACAAAACTAGAGGAGAGCATTCAAAATGAGAATCTTTGCAAAAGGATCATTGTATAAATATGTGTTTTCTGTGTTCATGTGTTCCTCCTGGGTATGTATATCTGTGTTGATAAAATAACTTTCCCCCAGAAAGGGGTAGGGGTGCTCCCCTCTCTGCTTAAGGCTGAAAGATTTTGTCCAACACATTACATTCTCTAGCAGAGGACTGCAGGATTTTTTTTTCCCTTTTTTTTTTTTTTAAGCAAAGATCTAAAAGTCGAATTTAAAAAGACAGTGGTGTGATTTGCAACAAGTTTTTCTGCCATGTAAAAGGAGAAGGCCTGCGGAAGTGAGGGCGTTGCTTTGTCAACTAGCTTTCTTCCCATTTCACTGTCAACAGTATTTCTGCTTCCCTGTTTTCAAAAGTTGCCTTTGTTCTATCTTTCCAAGTCTCCAACCGGCGCCTGTTGGAGTAAATTCCTAGGAGGAAATCAAGTCTTATCTGTCAGCTCAGGACGTTTTCCACTTACATAAGGGAGAAAAGTCAACAACTCAAGAACCATTAAAAAGGAGCGAACAACAAAATGGCAAGTAGCTGCTTTAATTTTCTTTTCAAAGGCTTCCTGGCCAGGTGGCCTGGAGGAGGCTGGCATTCAGAATTATCTTCAGGCAGCTGTACAGCGCGTGGTCCTGCTTCTCAGACCTCGGTCATTTGCCTACGACCAGCATGACCAACCACTTACTTGGTATTTTTTTTCTTTATATCGATGAATTTATTTTTACTTTAGTAAATGTGTTTCAAAGGAAAAGTGTGCGTCAAGGGCAAGAAGAACTCTTTTCTCCACGCCTAAAAGGGATTACAGAAAATTGAATTTGACGGGGGCCCCAGAGAATGCCATGGTAGAGGTAGTTGGCTTGGAAATGCAGTTCAGGAATGTGGTGGGCACAGGAGTGTGTGCCCGTGGATGGCTCTGCATCTCTATGCACGGATGACCTCTCTCCCACCCTCCTTTCTCTCCTCTGCTACCCCAAATTCCAGGGCCCTACACTCACTCAGGCTCCCAGGGGAGAGTAGCTAGTATCTGCGAACAATAATACACCCTACCACAGGATTGAAGATGAAAATGGATTCTTTATTATACAGAAACATGGATCACATGGCTCTTCCTTTTTCATGCCATGCAAGATACCCCCTAGGTGTCGTGGTTAAGACACATTACCATTGGCCAATTTTGATTATAGATGTCTTATAGATTACAGATGTCTTATAGATTATAAGAGTACTGAGAAGGGGGAAATTAATACTAATCAAAGGAATTACAGGAAACTTTAAGCAGAAGGCACACAATCTGAATTTAGAAGGATGGATAAAATTTGGATAGGGAGTGGTGGTGACGTGGGACTCTGCTTGGAGGGAACAGCATGAATAAGGCTCAGAAGAATAGCACTGTTGGGAACAACCAGTTGGGTATGACCACATGTTAAAGAACAGAAACAGCGGGGCAGTGGGAAGAGTGAAATTAAGAGAGTGCATTGAAAAATTAGGCTGGGAATAAAACATGCTTTGTTCTCTATGCAATGAAGAACCATTGGGAAGTTTTATGCAGAAAAGTCTGCAATCATATTTGTGATTCAGAGTTAACTTTGACATAGTATAGGAAATGAAATGGAAGAAGCTCAGCTGGAGAGACAAAGACCATTTTATTCTGAGACTATGGCCATAGCTCAGGGAATGTGAAGAGTCTGGATTAGGGCAACGTCTATTCATCCATTGATCACCTGACAAATACTTGTTGAGTCCCTCCACTCGGGAGAGAATGGTGGACAATAAAAACTCACAATGTACTGGAGAAGAAAGAGACCTTGATCACACAGCTGTGCAAATAAGTGCAAAATTGCAAAGGCCTTTAAGTGCCCATTTGGGAGCTGTGTGGGTGTGTATGACAGGGAGATTTGACTTGATCTTGAAACTCTTCACCAAAAAATGAGTTGAGCCATGGTCTAAAATATTAATACAAGTTAGGTTGGCATAAAAAGAAAGGAAGATGTTTCCCTGCTGAGAAACTAGAACATGCCCTCTGAAGACAAGAACATGACATATGGGAAAGAAATGAGAGAAATCCAGGATGGGAAACAACAGTGGGTGGAAGTTTGGATCAAGAGGAGGCTGGATTCCTCCCCATGCCATGGAGGGTCCCCTGTGTTTGGTATTTTTGCCTTTGTTCCAACTGCAAATGGAGGACACTAACGGATTTGCATACCAGTGAGGGGGGCCAGTGAGGGTCTGTTGCAAATTCCACTGTGTGGACGAGCCTGTGGCCACGGGGTCTCTGGTTAATAAGCACTGTGCCAGGTCTTTAATTGCTTTCTGGACCTGAAACAAGAGCTCCAACCATCAATCTGGCTATTATTACCCCAACACCCCACGGTGCTAACCCTTCAATTACCCTGTCGCTGTGTGCTGCACACCAGATCATTAACTCCCGTGCGGCTTCATGCTGCATATCAGGTCATTCCCTGGGATCCAATTCCAGTGTTGCTCAGGTGGAACTGGAGCGCTGCTCGCAAGTCGGGAGGGACGCGTCCACCTTGTGTTGGAATGATAATGAATGCTGCCACTCAATGTCCAAAACTTCTGATTTGCAGTGCATCTGTCCATAATCGGAGGGTTTAATAGCCACTTTGACTGTCCGCAGAATAGAATGGGATGCTGTGGAAAGCTATTGAACATTTAAAAGATGTGCACCAACCCGAGGTTGTGGCCCTGTCGTTGAGAGATCTGAAGTCTCTGCTGCATTTCCTACTCCTCCCCACATACTGTCTCCAAAGGAGAGTCAAGTTCAAGGTCACTTTTTGAGAGCGAGTGTACAAAGAAGGTCTCCTGACAGACAAAGGTATTAAAACATTGAGCTCAGGATGGGAATGTTCTTCTCTTCTCTCTCAGTCTCACTCAAATATCCCTTTTCTCACAAAGCAAATACAGTACCACGGGCCAGGGTTGCTCTGTTGGACAGTTTTTCACCCGAGAAGGATGACCAAGCACAGCTGCTTTGGATGTCTAGGCAAGCCGGGGTTGGGCTGACAAATGTTTCACCACGGCTCTCAGGAGAACAAAATAAACAAAACAAAACACAGCAAAATGTCCGATATATAGTGTTTGCCAATTTCTGTATTGTCAATACTCCCTTAATGGCCAATTTCAAATTACCAGTGTGATGTCACTTGTTATGGGCTGAGTTGTGTGTCCCTAATTTCATGTGAAGTCCGAATCCTCGGTACCCAAGACTGTGAGTGTATTTGGAGACAGGGCCTTTAAAGAGGTAATTAAGGTAAAATGAAGTTATAAAGGTGTACTGTAATCCAGCATGACTGGCGTCCTTTCAAGAAGGTTGAGACACAGACACACAGAGGGAAGGCCACGTGGAGCCACGTGGAGAGGACAGCTGTCTACAAACCCACCCTGCCCGACACCTTCATCTTGGACTCCTATCCTCTAGCATTGTGAGAAAATAAACTATTGTTCACACCTCCCAGCCTGTAGCGTTTTGTCATGGCAGCCCTAGCGGACTAATACATCACTAAAAGCATGACAGGGAAGAGACAAGCACCCTGGCTCTCTTGGGCCCTAGGGGCTTGCTCGGGCGCACCAGCGAGGCGGGTCTCTCATGCTTTGGTTTCCTGGCATGCTTTCCTTAAGCCCGTCTTTCCCGTCCACTGGAGTGGAAACACAGGGCAGGAATGTGAGGTGCATCCAGAAGGAAAGAGATCAGAACCTCGGTTGTATCCAGAGTGTCCCAGCAATCCTTTGTGTCCATAGTCAACTCACTCTTCCCGCAAAGAGCAATTTGACTCCTTCGCTTTTGCCTAACTTTCCACCTCCCACCTCCAGCCCCCAGGTCCCTTTCCCACCTCACTCCAGCGTATAATCTCCTTCCTATTTCACAGAGGAAGTATAAGCCAAGGGGGCAGAAGTACCATCCAAATTCCCTGCTCAAACGTTGACAGCACTTTCATCTGATGCCATCTGGAACTCACTTTTTAATAGGGAATAAAAATCCTCCTCCTCTCTGAGACTAAACTTTCCAATTTTTTCCTAATTCTTCTCTGCTTCTGCCTCCTCAGGTACCTCCCTCTTTCGTCACCTGTCCTTCTACCATGCCTCTCTCTCGACCCTTTTCCTTTAGCCTGCATGTGTCCAGGTTTCTCCCACTTTAAGATACTCACCCTTGGCAAATGTCCCTTCTTATTGTCCTGCCTGCGTCTCTTCCTCCAGAGTAAGGATCTGTGAAAGAGGTATCCACAGCCCACGTCTCCGTGTCCTCTCCTCCGTGTTCTCCCTGACACCCTGCAGTCTGCCTTCTCTCCCCGGCATTCCGCTGAAACTGCTCTTTCCAGGTCTCCTCGTGACTTTGTGTGACAGCTTCGAGAGCATTCAGCCCACTTCTCATTGCCACTTGGACGCTTGGAAACTCCTCCTTCCTGAAATCTCTTCACTCGGCTTTCACAGCCCCAGGCTCACCTGATTTCCTTCAATCTCGTTAGCTGTTCACTCTCAGTCTCCTCTGAAGGGGGAGCGCTGGTCTATTACAGGGTTCGATGGGAAGGTAGGTGAGCTTTGACTGGTACCCGATGCTGTTTGCCTGGAGGACCAGGAAGCCCTGGATATTGCTTTATCAGTCACTTCCACTCAGTGAACTTCTTCAAGAAGGGAAAATGAGAAAAAAAGTGCTGCTTTACTCTGAGCTGAGCCAGGGGTTTATTTACCATTGTGCCTGCCTTGGATGAAGTTGGTTTGGCATATTTGGTTTAGGCTTGAGCCTGAGTGATGCTTCTTTCTCCTGCCCAAGTCCAATTCCACATCTCACCTGGGCGCACTGCCCAGCTTGCCTGCTTGAGAGGACTGGCCTTGAGTGTGGTTCTCCGATCACTTCCGTCCTACTCCTTCTAGGCACGTAAGAGCATTGCACTTCCTTGACCCTCTGCAGTTAGGTGAAACTTGCTTTCAACAATGAAATGTCAAGCCTTCACAATGATCCCCTGTGCTTTCTGCCACACTCCTGCCGCCTTTCCATGGCAATGGCGATGTTTCACGTGATGATGGCCCCATTAGCCGAGTGAGAATGACATGGAGCAGAGCCCCTAGCTGACCCACACGGACATGGAGCATGCATCTGAAATAAACCTTTGTTCATGGAGCTGCTGAGATTTGTGGAATTGCTTGCTACTGCTGGATCACCCGACTAGTCCTGACCGATGCACTGAGAAAGATGGCGGTGTTTGAAAAGGGGTTGTTTGACGGAGTCTTCTGACCACACAGAGGTAGGAAACCTGGAAGAAGCTGTGCACATGATCTTTTAGTGATTTCCCCACATTTTAATGGCCAATGAATGTCCTGAAGTCTGGCCAATCAGATTATTCTTCCCTCGTCTTGGGGGAGAAGCAAGACAGGGGGTGTGCAGAGAAGTAGACAGAATACGGAAGTGTTTGCTCTGCCTTCCCTTCCCCGGGGGCCGCCTCCGAGGTCCTTCACTCTTCCTACTCGGACACACTCCGTGGGTTATTTCATCCCTGCCCACTATGCCTAGCCACCGTCGCCACACTGACGACACACGAATCCCTGCACTTTTCACACCGAACTCTCTTGTGAGCTTCAGGCCTATAAAATCAACTTCGTATTAATAACCAGCACCTGTGAATTTTATGGGGGTCTAAAATGCAACATGTCAAAAAATTAATTCCTGTCTTTCTTCCCAAACTGGCTCCGCTTTTTCCCTTTCCTCGTTTCAGTGGTAACACCCATCTAGCTGTCAGCCAAGCACAAACATAGCAATCACTCTTAACCTCCGCTTCCCCTTCTTCTCCACATGCGATTAGTCACCACAGCCTATGAGTTCCCTCTCTGAAATGTCTTTAATCTCTATTCCCTCTCTCTCTGCTTAGTTAAGGCTCCCATCACTTCTTGGCTGTCACGCCCCGCCTGCCCCGTCTCGTCTCTTTCGCTCCCTCTCCAGGACTGTACTTCAGCCACGAAGAGCATTTGTCTCATCTCTACAGAGGTCAAGTTCCCTTTGTTGGAGCTTTTCCTCATGCTACATCCTGAGCGTGGAACACTCCCCCAATCTCTTCTTTCCTAGGTTCTGTTCCTCTCTTCCCCAGCACTCAGCTCATGGGTCCCTCCTCCAGGAAGTCTTCCTTGCATTCCACCCAGACCGGATTATGGGCCCTCCTGTGGCTCCCACGACATCCCATGTGTTCTTCTACCGCAGCACTAATCACATTATTATAGTCTTGTCCCATGATGGACACCCCTTCCTGAGTATAAAGTCTTTAATACCTGGGACATTTTCCTTATTCTGCCCTATTTGTCTTAATCTTAACCCCAATGTAGTGAGAATGCCTGGAATCCATCCATGATTCTCTTGTCACCCCGGGTTGAGAAACCATTAAAATTAGAACCTCAAGGTTGCCGCATCCATATGCTCTGTGGTTGGGATGATTTCGTTCATTCAATCAGCAGTATTTATTGTATATTTACTATGTGCAGGGTTTTGTGGAACCGCCATGGTTTTGTCTTATCTTTGTGCTGGCTGCACTGAAGTCTCCTCTACTCCCTCTCCTTTTCAAAACTTCAACCCCAGAAGTTTCTAAGTGCCTCATTCATTCATGCATTTATTCTGAAATCCTCCTTCCCCCAATAAATTATCTATTATGCAGTTGCTGGGCACTCTTCTTCTCCATGAGAATTTGAAGATACAGGATCTAACAAAAACATGGTCGTATAAGACTCAGTAGGAAAGACAAGTTTTTCTATCCAGAGGATAACCTTCCTTAGATCTGGAAGAATTTGCCAAAGAGAGCTTCATTCTTGCTCAGCGTGTCAATAAATGGCTTAATAATGCTTGTACACATTTCTTTTTTATTTTCTTGGAATCTGAGCCAACGAGAATGACTTAAGGTGAAACAGAGTGTTTGTAGTTTAAAGAAACAGAAAAATATCTCCTTTGGTTAAATACCTAAAAAAAGAAGACAAAATAAGTTTTAAAAAAAAAGGAGACTGCTGTGAGTTGCTTATTCAATAATTTGAAGAAGTATCATGGAGCAATAGCATCATGACTTGTGCGAGTCTTGACTACTGCAGTATTACAGAAATTTTGATCACAGAGGTTCTTTGGTTCAGTATCCTCTTGTGACAGGTTAAGTGACTTGCCGAGCGTAGTGCAGATGTTTAACAGGTCAATGATAATGCTATCAAGTGGGAATAAAAGACCAAGAGGAAACCGTTTCCTGTACTAATAAGCTACCCACCCCACCCCACTGTGGCACTCTTTCTATAAACTTCTCAAAATTGGCACTTGAAGCTGTGAGACTCCACGACACTCTCCAGACTCCTTCCCAAAGCCCTGGGCTGGCGCTGAGTGACGCGAAGTCCTGCTGTGCTCCAGCCAGAGCCCTTGCTGACTGCGTCTCACTTGTCTGCACCACATGTACGTGGCGCTTCTCAAAGCATGTTCCAAAGACCACCAGCATCAGAATTCATGAGATGCTTATCGCAACTTCAGATCCTGGGCCCCGGCTCAGGTCTGATGAATCAGATCTCTAGGGTGAAGCCCTGGAGTCCATAAATGTTTCAAAACACCAAAGTTTGAGAACCTCTGCCTAACGAGCCTGCCTTTCCAATGCAGTCGTTCCTAGCGGATGTGGGAAGACCTGGATTCTCCACTTTACTGGCTGGCTCACATCATTTCATTTCCTTGAGTCTCAGTGTCCCCATCTGTAAAACAAGGGAATGACAACACCCATTTCTCAACCACTCGGTGGGTGAGACAGTGCACACGAAGTGCTCAGCACAGTGCCTGCCGCAAACTGAGTGCTGAAGGCACCTTCATATTCAGCAGAGTTCAGAAGCCACACCCAGAGTGGTGGGTTGATCCTTGCCGAAAATATTAACAGAAAAACATCCTTAGATTGCCGGAGTCTAATTTTCCTACTTATTCAAGAAGGGTAACCCTAGAGAATCAATATGATATTGGGAGGTGAGCGTAAAATTCGAAATCAGAGAGACCCGATTTCAAATCTTGACTTTGCCAATTACTAGGTACGATTATAAAAATCAAATCAGATAGTGATTCCAAAATGCCTCACTAATAGGACGTCTTGCACTAGCAGACATTAAGTAAATGGTTGTTGTTATCATCACTCCTGCCTGCTATCCTTGGCAAATTACTTAGCTTCTGGGTGTATTCTCTCCATCTGTAAGGTGGGGATTCTAATGTATCAAACCAAGCAGATACATGTGATTTCTGATCCCTTTTGTTCAGTATTTCCATTCCTGAATGCCCATCTGTGTGCATGTGCGCGTGCGTGTGTGCGTGTGTGTGTGTGCGTGTGTGTGTGTGTGCCCTCCTTCTCTTAAACATCTCCCCCTCATTAATATTCCTTTCCGTCTGGCTCATAGGGAGACGTTAATGTACAGAACCATTGATACTGGTCTGGCTTGAGATCCCAGCTCTGACCTGGTGGTATTAGGGAGTGGGAATACTTTGACATACTCCACGTATTTGTTTAATTTTGTTTTACTCCCTTTTAAAGATTGAAAAAATTTTAAAAATATATATTTATGGTGTACAACATAAACGTATGCATACATTGTGGAATGGCTACATCCAGCTGTTCAAGATATACATTACCTCACACATTTATCATTTTTTTGTGTGGTAAGAACATTTAAGATCTGTCTTAGCAATTTTCAAGTACGCAATACATTGTTATTAACTGCAGTCACGTTATACAACAGATCTTTTGAATTTATTCCTCCTGTGCAACTGAAATTTTGTATTCTTTGACCAACTTCTCCCCAATCTCTCCACCCCCAGCTCCTGGTAACCCGCCATTCGACTTTCTGCTTTTATGTGTTGGACTTTTTTAGATTCTGCATATAAGTGAGATCATGTAGTATTTGTCTTTCTGTGTCTGGCTTATTTCTCTTAACATAATGTCCTTTAGGTTCATTCATGTTTACAAGTGGTAGAATTTCCTTCTTTTTTAAGGCCGAATAATATTTCGTTGTATACGTATACCACATTTTCTTTACTTACCTGTTAATAGACACTTAGGTTGGTTCTGTATCTTGGCTATTATGAACAATTCTGTGAATGACATTAGATATCGGCAGTGCAGATATCTCTTCGACATACTGATTTCGTTTCCTCTGGATATACACCCAGGAATGGGATTGCTGCATCACATGGCACTTCCATTTTTAATCTGTGTGTAATAATGGCTGTATTAATACTAATTTACATTCACACCAGTGATGCTCAAGAATTTCTTTTTCTCCCCATCCTCACCAACACTTGTTATCTTTTGTCTTTTTAATAGTAGCTCTCCAACAGGTGTGAGGTGACATCTCATCGTGGTTTTAATTTGCTTTTCCCTGATGATTAGTGATGCTGAGCAAGAATGCTCTTACTTAACATAAAGTCACCAAAGACGAAAGGATAAAAATAGAGATTGAAATAAACCTGGAAACCAAGAGTTCACTAGAGATGTGGGCAGTTTCTTCCAGGACCCAAATCAAGCAAAATGTCACAAAAAGCTCTCTGTTTCTCTGTATCTCAGTGTTTTCATCGTAAAATGAGAATATTAGACTAACAGGTCCCAGGGGACCGTCCATTTTTTTGAATTCTGCCCTTTTGGAGCCTGGTATTGGAGGCTGCTCCATACAGAGCGCTTTGTGCCAGGAGAGCGGAAAGGAGACTCACCTGCTGGCTGGCGGGGTCCACTGTCACATGCAGTGACTCTGGGGGCTTCACCAGAGACTCAGCACCAAGCCTGGAGAACAGAAGGGCCGAGGGAGCTAATTAAGAGCTCACTGAGTGATGAGGTCCAGGGGGTGTTGTGCATTTGCAGCCACAAATTGCCTTTCAGGCTCAGAATTGGGTCTAATGAGAGATCTACTTAGATATGAAGTGTAGACCCCCAGCCCCATCCCAGATCGTCCTGGGAAGGTCTCCAAAGAGTTCACAGAGAAGGCTGGAGAAGGGACTGCATGTGCAGGACACATGCCGATGGGAGAACAGGAAGTTACCAAGGCTGCACTGTCACCTCTGTGCACGCAGAGCAGCCAGATGCTAATGCAGCCTCGGTCTCCAGCTGCAGATTGAGTCAAGAAGGACTGATGTCTCCGTCCGTGCAGCAGCTACAGGTCTAGGACACGATTACCTGGGGAGGGGGTGAGCCAGGGCACTGTGGGAGCATCAAGTCACAGTCTCCCCTCAGCTGGCTGCGCTAGCCCGGCCTCATGGACACATCACTTCCCAGCTACACTTGGAGCTCTGTCCTGAATCTCAGCCTCCCAACGCCTCATCTACTCTTAGCAGCCCCTTGGGGACCTGGCCCTGCCAGTGGTACCCTTGTTGATGGCATGACACAGACGTGACATACCAGTTGGCTCTCAGTATCACACACACATGGTATCAGACCCGCTGGTCCGGGATGCTGAGCTCCTGCAGATAAGGCGCATTAGACCTTGGGGCGCCCTCCTTGGCCGAGTGAGCCCTGCTGCTCCCTAGACGGTCTTCCTCCCCTTCCCTGCTGGGGAGCGCTGCTGAGTTTCCCGCCTACCTTGCCGCTGAGACCTCCCAAGCTAGGATTTGACTGCCACACATCAGAGCTGTGAGGGCCGTTTGGGCCCCAGGACTGCAATGCTGCAGAGAGCAAGGCCCTCGGCCTCACCAACACGTTCATAGTCGCCCAGAGCGCAACCGACGCAGAGTCAGAGACGCAGAAGCAAACGTCCTGGGCTGTGGGGAGAAGGGGGCGAGCAGAGACTGGTCTGTCCTGGTCAGGGGCAGCGAGGCCCCCGCTCCTTGGCTGTCATCTCCTCCCCTTCCTCCTCCTGCTTACCTGGCCCCAGGCGTGCCGCCTCCCTGCTGTTTCCTGAGCACATCTGGCAGGATTCGCCTCCCCGTGTCTGCGTGGGTCCCTCTTCCATTTCACTCAGGTTTCCACCGAAATGTCAGCCTTCTCTTCAGAGAGGTCTTCCTTCCCTACGCTGCCGGCAGTAGTTCCGTTCTCCCGTCTACGCCGCTCTCCGCCACCACACGCTGCTTATTCTCTATAGCGTTTTCCCCATTCGACATACATTTTTTGCCTCTTCTGACGAGGATGTGAGCTCCACCATGGCAGGGATTTAATAATGTTCACTGCTGACTCCCCTGGTACCACTGGCAGGACCAGGTCCCCAAGGGGCTGCTAGGAGTAGATGAGGAGTTGGGAGGCTGAGATTCAGGACAGAGCTCCAAGTGTAGCTGGGAAGTGATGTGTCCGTGAGGCCGGGCTAGCGCAGCCAGAGGAGGAGAAGACTGTGACTTGAAGGTGCCTGGAAGGTCACCTGGCACATAGGTGCTAAACTGACACTTATTCAATGAACGGGTGAATGATACAAAAGGCTTCAAGCAGATAGTAGACCTTGGGCTGACCTTCAAAAAGGAATGGCGTTGCACTGGGTAGGCATTCTGGAGGCAAAAGCATGGGTGGAAAAGTGCAGAGAAATACAGCAGGTGAAGGATGACAGAAGGAGGAAGCAACGAGGGCCGGTCACCAAAATAGAGACAGGTACATGTTGGAACGTGTGAAGAGACTCCCGCCTCATCCTGTGATGTTTTCGATGCCCTCTCTCCTCCCCTACTCCAAACATTACACATCCCCAAGTCTTACCTCCATAATAAACCATCAACCATGTGCTTTGGAATCGCATACATTTTGGTTTCAGTCTTGTCCTTGCCACTTACAAGCTGCTTGACCTTGCAGAGGCCCTTCTCAGAGCCCACGTGACCCTTATAACCTGCGCCACCCATTGTAACTGTGCTCCCTGGGACCTGCTCTCAGCATTTCAGGTTTATTTCATCATTCGTGAGCTTCTTCAGGACTCTGCCCAATTTCACATCAGTATTACAATAAAGCAATTAGAAACAGCCCTCAGAACTGGGAGAAGAACAGGGGTGCATCTGCCTCCAGGCTGCGCCCCCTTACTAGCTATGTGCTTGCGTAAGTCACTTAACCTTTCAGGACCTCGGTGTCCTTATCCATAAAATAGGAGTTAAAATAATTCCCTTGTGGGATTGCTGTGAGGCTTAAACACAATTCCCTTTAAAGTGTTTAGCACAGGGAGGTGCTCGAAACAATTAGATCCAGCCTCCCTCACTGTTGGCGCCCACCAGTAACCCTCTCCCCTGCCGAAGGTAGCATAGCTTCTGGCAGCGTGAATCTTCCCACCTGGCCAACTCCACAACTCTCCATAGGGCCCAGAACAGCCCAGGTATCCAAGGCTCTTGCTAATTAATGGGTTGAATTTTCAAGCAACCTTAACCTCTCAGAGGGGATCATCAGTGCCATTAATCAGAGGAGGCCTTCCCAGGTCTCTTGTAAGGCAGCCTCAGGCATCATGCAGAATTCATCATAAAAATCCAAATGAGATGGCTAAAGTATGTTTCCATTTGAAAACCCTGATTACCTCTTCACTAATGCAAGCTGGCGCCAAGGCAGGGGTGACATTTTTATTTATTTGTGGTTTGGTGTTCTTGCAAAGATGTTTTTATCCATCTTGCAAAGGCTCTTTGGAGCCCATCCAGTAAATGGGGTGCGTTTATTTGCTTAGAATCTAATTACATTATAGAACAGTCAGGGATGGCACCTTGTGGTTTTTCTAGTCTGCTTTCCTTCCAAAGCACTTGGGAAAGTGGATGGAAGAGAAATGTGATAAAGCAAGCATCTTTCTCTAGTTGGTAAATAAATGAGGACCAGAGGATGTGAGTGGGTCCCCTTCTGAGAGTGAAAAAGGCCTAAACCATCCCTTTCAATTACATGCCATGAAAATTCTTCACATTCTGGTCACGGAGGCCGGTGGGAAATCTGTATCCACAGGTATGCCCTGAAGAAAGTGCTTCTTCCTTTCTATATTTACATAGTCATAAATAATAATACTGAGCTCCTGCTATAGGCCAGGCACTGTTCTAAGCACTTGAGTTATATTACTTCATTTAAATCATATAAAATATTTTTAGGTATGTAGTTTTATTATCACCATGTGACAGATAAAGAAACTGAAGCATACAGAAGTTTACTTGGTCATGGTCAGTTATAAAATATGGTAGAGTTAGGTGTCAGAACCAGGCAGACTGGCTCCAAAGCAATGCTTTTAACTGCATTAATATATTGATATTAATGTAACACATTGATATTTATTACTACCATAATGTATTAATAGATTGTTAAACATGCTAACTGACAAATTACAGATAATTAAATTGGTAGACAGATGACAAATAATTACATTAAATTGATTGTGGCCAAGTCAGATGTTGGTTTCCCAATCCGTCATCCATCTTCCTTCTTCCTGGCTGCTCAGTTCAGACTACACTTCCGGCATCCCTTGCAGTGAACTGTGGTCCTGCGACCAGGTGCACCTGTGGAACAGGAGCGGAAGGGCTGTGCGCAACTTCCGTACCCCGTGGCGAATCCGAAGTATCTAGTCCTGAACTGCTCCTGCTTCCCCCCACTGACTGGTATGGTTAGTGGCTGGTGTTGCCCTGGGAGCCTCATGTTGAAGGCAGAGCAGCTCCCTCCCCACCCTCACCTCAGCCTGGTTCTGGTGACGCTTTTATGGAGCAGAGGCAGCCTACCTGCCCTGCACTGCTCCAGAACAGAGCCGTCAATTTCTTTGCCCTTTAAGTGACTGAATTTTTGAGTGTGTTTGTGATGGCAGCCTAGCCCTTACTCCAACTAATATAGTGATTTTTTTCCCTTTCATGGAATCAAAGAATCATTGCCTTTAAAGGGAATCCAGGCTAATTTTTGAATCTATCACCCAATAGAGCACACCTCCTGAAGGCCTTTAGTCGTGGATGGCTTATTTCCTACTGAGTCAGCCTATTCTATCTTTAGAAGCTCTATTATTAGGAAGTTTTTAAAATTTAAATTCTAAGCTAAAATGTAACACACATGCACAGTTCCAGTGCTCTTTGAGGCCACGTAAAACAATCGTGATTCCCCTTCCTGCGCTGGGAGCCGTCCACTTTCTGAACACAGTGATCATGCCCCATGAGTGCTTTCCTGGGCCAAATGTTCTCCATTCCTTCGAACTTTCTTCTTCTAACATCATTTTGAGATCCAAGTACCAAATCCCAAGCTTGAACATGTGGTTTGCTCAGCTTAGAGAAAAACAGGATAACTACTTCCCTAACTTTCATTTCCATGCTTATCTTCAATCATTTTGATATTGAATTCAACAAACTTTCTTCGTGTTCAAGGATGCTCAGAACATGTAGACATGGCTTTGGTATAAGCTTAGCACGGCTGATTTACTCTGAGCCTTCTGGGGGCTTCTCTGTCTTGTCTTCATTGTCCTGTCTTGGGGAAGCTGGCTTTTGGACACAAGTTCAGGACTTAAGAAATATCCCTGTTTAATTCCACGCTGTGCCAGTCAAGATTGTTCCCTCCTGATTCCGCCATCTGATATTCCCCTCTAGGAAGATGATTGAGAGGTAGAGATAGTTTTGACGGAGCGCCTCTAAAGCATAATAAATAAACTTTAATTTGTCACTCACAAACCCCAAGACTGGTAGGCCACATAGCACATCATTTATCCCCAATCTAGTATTTAGTTTAAGCGCATAAAAGATGATGCTTTCAATGCCAAGAAGATGACTTATTTGACCTTGAGAACTGTGTTATTGAGATTGTTATTGTATGTAATGGTTGGTTATAAAAATAAACCCAATGTCTTATGTAGTATAACACCTTTAAGTCTCTAACTCAGGTTTGAATAAATTTCTGATATTTTAGTGAAGAAAACAGTTCACTTAATCAAAATGAAATACTTCAGAGGGTCCTGATGGCATGCATGGACGTGGCACAGGAGGGCATTAAAAGTGTCTTTGGGAGAAATAACTCTTTGAGGTTTCCCTTGGAAACATTTATTTCACCTGAACCCATCCTCTTCGAGTTCATTCGCTTAATCCGTTTCTTCCCACTGCATGTGACCTGTGCACTCATCCTCCCCGCTTAGCTCCCATCTCTCTCTCGGTCTCTCTCTGTCTCTCTCTCTCTTGCTTTCGCTGTGTAGCTCCCACACCACACACGTGAACGGATGGCCGGGGGTTCTGTTTCTCACGGCTACTCCCTCCACAAGTTTTAAGCTTAGCTTTTGGTTGTCTGGCTCTTCTCAGTTAGGTGTCCTTTGGTGACTCCTGTGACCGCTGCCTGTTCAGACCTGCCCCCAGGAGCCGCATCCCTGGCTAGGCCATTCCTCGGCTTCCCAGGAGGGGGCGGTGTCTTCATTTCAGACATGCACAGATAGTTTAGAGACTGAGTCACCTTCCCCAGGACTGCTTGGGCATCCAGCAGATTCGGTAGCCCCGAAACCAAGACTGAGAAAGCCTGAGAGAGAGAGGAGAACACCCAGTGACTCTATCATTTCCGGGAAACCTGAGAAGCTATTAGCACTCGCTGGTGGAACAGGGTGAGACAGGTGCTTTTGGTCGGAGGCTGCCAGGGATCTATGCTCTGTGAGGACAAGCATGTTTGTCAATTCAAGCTTCTATAACAAAACACTATAGACTGGGTAGCTTAAACAACCGCCGTTTATTTCTCAAGTTCCAGAGGCTGGAAAGTCTAAGATCAAGGTGCCAGCGTATGCAGTTCCTAGGGAGGACCTCTTCCTGGCTGGCGGGTAGGTGCTCCCTTGCTGTGTCCTCATGTGGTGGAGAAAGAGAGAGCTCTGATCTCTTCCCCTTCTTATAAGGACACTAATCCTTTCATGGGGACTCAACCTCCATGACCTCATCTAACCCTGATTACCTCCCAAAGGACCCACCTCTTAATAGCATTACAGTGGGGTTAGAGCTTCAACATATAAATTTTGGGGGGACATGAGCATTCAGTCCATAAAAATAAAATATATAGGTCTGTTCTTTTCATATCCCAACATAGAATCCTAGCTCTACCACTTACCAGCAAGAAACACAAACCTTCCAAACCTCATTTTACCCCTCTATAAAATGGGGCTATGAGAATTTATGTTGGAGGTCTTTGTGATATTTAAAGGCTCAGGGGATGTCACTTCCCATCTCTTTCCCTTGGAAGCTAGTTCACACTTCTCTTCAGCATTTGCCTTTGAATATTAAGCTTTATTTTGCCAAGTTAGGTTTATCAGTAAATGTAGCATTAAACTGGAAGGGTTTTGAGGCCAAGTGTAGATAAAAATAATATGACAACATCTTCCCAGCACAGCTAATTAGAGAGGAAGACAGAGGGCCTGTAACTTGCATAAATGCAGAGCCTCATCAGTATCCCTTATTGTCCTCTCAAGTCTTACCAGTTATTTTACAAATGCAAGAAAACAGCGATTGGAAACTTGAGTGTAAATCCCTTCTCTCCCTCCGCTACCGAAAAGTTGGATGTGAATCAAAACTGGGCTCTTTGATCAGCACAAGAGTTTTGACCTGCTCCGTTTATGACCTGGACTGGTTCACCTGTCCCTGGGTGGTCCCCTGCTCCGGGAAGGTCATGATATTGATGCTGAACGGTGTGCCGTTGGCACAGCGCACTACAGCTCAGAACTCCTGGGCTCACACAATCCTCCCACCCAGGCCCCCACGTGGCTGGGACTACAGGTGTGCGTCGCTGAGCCTGGCAAAACTGGGCTCTTTGAATGCCTGAAACAGTCCACGATGACTGTGTGGTGTCCTTAATAAAGATTTGTTCGTTTAGTGCGTATTTTCTTAGGACCTCACGTGTTGGATTTAATGCTGCGGGCTGGAGAGGCACAGTCACGATGGTGAATGGCAGGGCACCGTGGCTTCGCTCCTGCAGCTCTCTCTGCCTCGAAGGTCCTCCCAACCCCCTTGTCTGCCTGGCAAACTGCTTTTTCAAAAGTGTTCCCACATCATATTCTGCTTGCTGCCTTCCCCCATCCTCCCAAGCATAATTACTCCCTCCCTGTGTTCACATGGTGTTTGCTCATAGTTTCATTTTAACATTTATCAGGTTAGGTGGTAATGGTTTATTGCACAGGGCTGTAAGCTCCTGTATGGTAGGGACTAGACTGTAATATTTGCCTGTTTGAGACCTTGTGTGGGTCTCAATAAATGTAGGTGCTCAGTAAATAAATGAAAAAATGAAAAAAAAAATGGTCTTTGTCCTGAAGTACTCAGGATCTAACAGGGAAAGGGCATTTCTCTCACCTAGATCCTACGGAAATAATGAATGACAGGTTTCAATATGCCGATTTTACAGATGAGGAAGCCGAGTCTCGCAGAGGTTGAACAACATGTTCAAAGTCACAGAGTGAGTAATTAGCAGCCTGGGGATTCGAACTGAAGCCATTGTTCTCCCCACTACTCCGTGCACACAATTAACGGTAATAAAGTGGTCTGAGGATTCTGGTAGCCATATAAGCTAAGGTGGAATCCATATTCTGCAGAATTAAGAGTGTCATAAGAAGTTTGTAGGTTCTTCCATGTCTGGGATGGATGGAAGAGGCATGGAAGAGAAATTAAAGAGGTGATGGCCTCTCGCTGATCAGATAATAAAGTGAGACTCTGATGGGACTTGGGCTTACCTGCAGTGCGGCCATCGACCCCTGATGCCAACTCTGCCAAACTCATCTCGCCCTTCCCCGGGGGGACAGCAGGAGAGGCCTGGGAAGGCAGGTGAGACCGTATTAAATCCAGAATATCCATTTGGTGGAGTGGAAATGCCCTGATGTTTGATCCCATTTACTTGAGTAAGACTTTATATCCAGGCATCTTGCGTTTTAAATTACATGTCAGAGGCAATTTTGCTCTTGGGACGTGACATGCAGGGTTGTCCTTTCAGGAAGCCAATATGAGCTTAGAGCTCAGCGTCTCCCTGTCTCAACGAAGGGAGGTTTCCTGATTTTATTCATTCATCAAAGCTGCGCTAGCATCTTGGTAGTGCCGGGCCCCATCGTAAGGATTGGGGATACAGACAGGAATGGACGTGGTTTCTGGTCATGAAGAGCTCACAACAGGATAATGCTAACAGCGACTATTAGTCCTTTTGCCCCCTCAGCACGTACTTGTGACGTGCCTACTCTGCAAGGCACAGACAAACCCCTGCTCTGTAGTAGCTTACATTCTGATGGGAGGGGGAATAAATAATAAATAGCAAATAAAGTGTGTAATATGTGCGAATGTGATAAATGCTAAAGAAAAGGGAAAGGTAAAAAAAAAACAGGGTTAGAGAGATTGGGAGTGCTGAGGGGGAGAGGGAGGGTTGCAAGTGCGAATAGGGTGGTGGGTAGACGTCTTTCAGCAGGTGGCATAGGATGAAAAATCTGAAGGGGAGAGAATGAACCACGTGATATCTGGGGGAAGTGTGTTTGCAGCCGAGGGAGTAGCTCATGCAAAGGCCCTTTGGTGGCATGCGCCTGGTGTGTTTTGAGATGCAACGAGGAGGCCCGTGGCTGGAGAGGGATGGGTGAAGTGGAGAGGAGTAGTG
The DNA here is from genome assembly GCA_963575035.1 of Avahi laniger. Lineage (NCBI taxonomy): Eukaryota > Metazoa > Chordata > Mammalia > Primates > Indriidae > Avahi > Avahi laniger. The sequence goes on from CAUYSK010110700.1 coordinate 35,983, forward strand.
GAGATCAGAGGAAATGGGTGTGGGCGCAGCAGGCAGGGCCTTCAGGGAATTGCCCAGCTGTGACTCTGATTCTGAGTGAAACGGGGAGCTGTGTGGGGTGACATGGGCTTGCTCTTCCTTCCAGCCGGAGAGCATCCCTCTCTAGTTCCACCAAGGGTGCAAGCACGAAGACCAGGGAAGAGGCTGTCATATAATCCAGGTGACAGACAATGGTGACTGGGTCAGCTTGGGACCACAGAGGTGGTGAAATGTGGTAGACCATGGGGACTATAGTCACCATGTTGTGCACAAATGCACAGGCTAACTGAACTGTGTGCCTTTTCATGTTGGTCACTGCGCTCTTAACATGATCCTGGGAGGTAATATTTCCCCATTCTACTGGTAAGGAAACTGTGGCTTAGGTAATTTCAAATAACTCGTCCAAGGCCATGCTACTAATCAATTGGAGAGCCAGGTCTTGAACTCAGTGTCCCTCTGGGATGAACAGTGGCCATTGGTGCCCTTGGTTTTCCAGCTGAGCTGTGCTGCATCAGCTGTTAAACTGTGTAGGGACAGGACTTGGGGGCAGAGGCAGGATTGCTGTGGTGCTGATGGTACAATTGAAATCTGAAAGTTAAAGATGCATATCAGGTTAGCGTGGGTGGGATGAATTAGGTTCCCAATTCCAAAGGATTGCCAGGCTGCTACCAGAGTTGGGGAGGGTTGGAATTAGTGCCAGAGCGTAATAGAGGCAGGAAAGAAACCAGGGGTGTGTGTGGGGGGCCTCCTGGATACGCTGGCCTCCGTGGCCCAGCCTCTGCTCCCTTCTGTTCCTCACAAGCCTTGCAGGGCTGCGTTGGTGAGTCTGACACACAAAGTTAGACATTTTATTTACAATTATTTTCTATATAATACCAGTGGGAGGTCAGAAGAATAGTTTTGCAGATTTGGGAAGATTTCCTGGAAGGAAGGATGTTTGCTAGGGTCCATTATATGTAGCAGACAGGACCCCAGTGAGCTGTGGGGCTCTCCAGTGTCCCCCAGCCTAGAACAGGTAAGTGATGAAAGGTAAAACAAATGTTCTGTCCGCTCTCCACACCTTTCTCAGCTTGGGACATTGTTGCCATCTAAGGAGCTCCTTGTCCTGGTCTTACTTCTGAACACTAGGAATTAACCAGATGGAGAGTGGAACTGCCCAGAGAACCTTCTCACCAGTCCTGTTCATAGAATTTCAAAGGTAAAAGGACACTAAATTACAGTTCTCTAGCTGATGCATTAATCTCTGCTCGCATACCTGGCATACGGTCTCTTCGTGGATGCTTTCAGTGACAGAAAACTTTCTGGACCACTGATGGAGAAGAGGCAGTTTACAGTTAAAAGCAAATAGGCTTTGCAATTAGACAGATGTGGGAACAAATTCTTCTACTACCACCCGTTACCTGAGCCCCTTCATTTTTTAGCAAGTTTATTAATTTTTGGAGCTTCAGATCTTTCTTATCTGTGAAATAGAAATACTCTCTTTCTAATAGGTTGTTATAAGGATCGAGTAAGGCAGGATAGTTTTATGGCCAAAAGCAGGGGCTGGAGGCAGACTGAGTTCAGATCTCTGTTCTTCTGCTTAACATCTGTATATTCCTGGATGATTTACCTAAACTCTTTTTAGGCCTCATTTCGTTTAGCTCTAAAATGAAAGCCAGAATATGGTACCACTAACCCCATAAGCAGGCAAGGCTACTGGATATGAATTAATAAAACATTCTCTTTCCTCCAAGTGGGCACAGTTCCACACCTGGGCTCACACTGTGACAAGCAGCATGCCCCTCAGCCAGGCAGGGCCTTTCTGCAGAACATGCCTGCACAGCAGTTCACCGAGGCCCTGCTCAGTGTTACCGTGATGCTCAATTCCTGTGAGCCACCCAGAACACGGTCTGATACCTGTAGTAGGCACTCCATTAACATTAGTGATTGCTATTATGTAAACATGTTAGTTCTTAAAGTAGTCCGTTTTATTGTTGGGTAGTCGGTTCTATTTTGCCCCCATAGTGTGAGATGAAATTCACCTTCTAACCAACAGATCTTCACCCCATGCTCTGTGGCTTCAAAAATAAAGTCCAGGCTCTCTTCTGTGACATCACCAGTTGGGCTGTTGTTGAGGGAGACTGGCTGCTAAAAGGTCCCCAATTCCTTTCCTCTCTCTGCTTCTGTGACCATCACCACTGGACTTTGCATCTCCTTCTGTCAAGAGTTAGAATCTCATTTCCCATCCTTCGAATCTGGGCTGGCGTTGTGACTTGGCCTTTTGTGCTTCCATTCTGTCTTGGAACTTTGTGTTAGCACCCTGTGAATAAGCCTGGGCTAGCCTCCTGGATGACAGCAAGGGTCACTTATCACCACTGCTGCATTAATAGCCAGCCAACTGCCAGTCATGTGAGTGAAACCATTCCAGACCAGATGTCCCCAGCTGACCCACCAGCAGGGCCAGCTGAGATTAGCCAAACCTGGCTCTCAGACTTGTGAGTGAAAAGCAATGCTTCCTCCTCATTGCATGCCTCTGAGGTTTGGGGACTGTTTGTTATGCTGCATTATTGGGGCAGTAGATAACTGATACAGACCCAGATTTATTGGTGGCTGTGTCCTCATTCCTCATTTCTTCCTGCGGACAAAATTCAATCTAGTCTGTGTCATTAATATCCTCTTTGCCCCCTGCCCTGCTGCCCACCCAGATCTGAATTTATAAAACCACTTCTCCTCCCTCCTGCCCCTAAGGCCAGTGTGATTTCCTGCTCCCCACAATTCTTTCCCCACCACCTCCTGGCTGGGCCTGTGGGGACCAGATATGGTCTGGAGGAACAGAGTGGTGGCCCTAGGGCTTTCTCTGTGCTGGTCTCAATTTCAAAGGACATTTGATTCTGGAACCGCAGCACACGGTGCTGGACTTAATGATATCTCAGTGCTCCCAGTGGAAAAGCCCTGATTTTTCCAAGGGTATATAACTTCACTATTATGACTCACTCTAGGGTAAAACTGGGCAAACAAGTCCTACTGCCCAAAGGCGATTTTGATTTTTAAATTATGAAATAAATCATCCTGAGCTTTTATGTTTTCTTGGGGCTTGTTTTTGTTTTACTCTTTTGTGCCAAACTTCCACAGTAGCTTTCTGGTTTGGGATTATTTATCACTTGGTTCTCTTCTCACCGGAATTGTATTTGTTTTGTAAAATGACAAATCACCTCTGGATACTCCAGGCCAGAGCCTGTGCCAGGCGGAGCATATGGTCACATGAGGGGTCGAAAGTAAAGCAACGGAGGTTAGCTTCGCTTCATCAGTGGGTCTCAGGGTTTCAGGGGTAGAAGGAAAGGAAGAATCCTCCAGCCATACAGGTATGAGGACAGAGTTTGAATGCACATTTACTCCATGCTCAGGTCCCTGCTTTTGGTGATCTGCTTTCCTTATTATGCCTGGGTCTTGGTGTCCTTCTTTTAAAAAAATCTCTCTAGAGTTGTTGGTTGAAGACTAAATGTTTTAAACCTGCTGTTCTCAACCTGTGGGTCGGACACTTCTCAGCGGCTATGGGACTGTTGTTTAGGGTTCTCAAACCTATGAATGTTCCAGAGTTGTCTGGAGAATAGGTAGATCTATTGTCTCATAAATTCACATGTTCATCTTTTTTGTTAACTGTATAGTCACCAATGCATATGTGAAATGCTAATTTGATTGACGGGGAAAAATTCCTTTAAAAGCATGTCTAAATTCATTATGGATTTTAGCCATTAAATACCTTCTCAGTGAGTGAATATTGCATATATAACATCTCTTGTGGGGGAGAAAATTTGCTACATTTTATTCTTTTAGATTATGAAGGTGTCTTTGTACGTAACCTTTAGGATCTGAAATGCATAAGGGTGCCTGAGCATTTAGGCATGGGGAATGCAGGTGGGATTAAGTATTTTCCTCTTGGGCATATTGGCCAGGTTTATGGACAGGAATTGAGGTGGCTGCAAAGGTCGCAAACCTGGGAAAGCAACAGAAAATCGTCAATGGCAGGTTCCTGATGGGCCAGAAACCATGGCCTCCAACAATGTGATTACTGCGTTAAGGAAGACGGCTAACAGCCCAAATCAGGACAGAGAACTGGGGGAAGGTGACAGTTTTGACTACTCATTGGAAATTGCCTGTACCGCGGGAGGGACACAGTTCCTGGAGGGCCATGGTTTAAGCAGACATCTCTGCAGTAGATGCGTCCTCAGCTGTCATTACACCCTCTCCAATTCTGGGCTGACACCGCCCCAGGTATATCAGCTAATGACACAGACTCAGGCAACACAAAACCTTGCTATTATTATTGAAATTTTGTTTTTAAGTGGAAATTTGATTTTCAGCCAAGAAATACTTGGTAAGAGGGAAGCAAATGACCTGAATATTTGTTTACTTACTTCCCATTACAAGGCAGATTAAATGATTTTATGCATTATTAATTAGTCTATTTAATAGCCCTGTGAAATAGGTATTATTTTCCTCATGTTCACATTAATCAGAGTAATGCTAGTAATAATAGTAACTTGCATATCTTGGACATTTACCAGGTCCGAGGCTCTGTGGACACCAAATGTAAATTGCACTCAAGTTTGATTTCCGCATTTACGGATGAGGAAATTCATGCCCAGAAAGTGCATGTGACTTGCTATTGTCAGACAGCCTGGGCTTGGCCATCTGATTGAAAGGCTGGTGGACTCCGTCATGACGTTAAGCTGCTTTAGGACATGGGGCTCAGTTTGGAGGAGAAACGTGCCCAAGGTGGTAGCACAGGAAGTGGTAAGCTTGGGAGTGAACCCGGGTTGGTTTGTTCCCATATTGATCATGTGGCAAGGTTCATCAAATTGGATTTTGTACCTTCACATTTTTCTTTTGCATTCACCAAAATTATATCAAAGTAAAGAACTGCTTCCCTTTCTCTCAGATTAGACCTTTTACAGCCCTAGTAGTTATTTCTCAGTGCTTCCAACACACCCTATTGTATTCTACGAACCATCACTTTGGGGGTACTTACAAGTTCTGAGTCAATGGCTTGTATGTGAAGACCATGCTCATGGTCTCAGCCTGGTGGGCACCAACCAGCCCCACTGCCTCAGAGCTGTGGGTGTCGGAGCTAGCGGGGCCTCTATTGGCATTTGTGGGTGGATATCTGGGGTGAGAGTAATGGTTGTGATTTTGGTCCATTTCTTGGAAGATGTTCTGCCTTCTCCTACTGGTATACTCCATGTCCTTCCCTCACAATCCTACCTCTAATATATTCATGACTCTGGACTGTAGTTCCTGCTGTCCTCTGTATGCACTTTCTCCACCCTGTATGTAAAAGCTCCCTGAAAGCCCAGCCCAGGTGTTACATTTCCCCTTGGGTCTCTACAGCTCTTTGCCTACCTCTTGGCCTTTCCTCAGGGGAACACAGTCTTTCCTGAAGCACAGGTAGTTGGGGTATATTTGTGTCGGCCCCTCGAATTTGAATCTCTTGTCCCAGCTGTGCAATCATGAGAAGATCACTTAGTCCTTCCATGCCTCAGTTTCTTTGTCCATGATTTTGGAGAAGATACCTGTCTACTTCATGGCTGAGGATTTCATGAGATCATATTGGTTGTGGGAGGGCTTGGCAGATAAGAAGGTATGGTAGTCACTGATCCAACCTTATTCCCAATGCCCTTCTCCATGGCCTCCTTCTACTCTGTGCACGAGAAAAGGTAAATGCTCACTCTCCAGCCTCCCTTGCACTAGGGCTGGCCCTAGAACATAGGGAGAACCAATGGAATGAATGCACATGGAAGTCTTCTGAACAGTGCTTGGAGTTGGAGCAGCTATACTCAGCTGTGCAGCAGTTAACACCCTAATAGCAACCTCCAGACTTCTTGTCATGTGAGGGAACTCATGTCTTGATTTCTTAAGCCACTGTCATTTGTGTAGTTTGTTACTTGTGGTCAAAAGCATCCTTGATGATGTAAATACCCTGTACGCATTTGCTGAATATTAATCTGCGTTGCACTGAGTTTGGGGATAAAATTCACATCTCCACTCTCCAGAGTCTTCAGCACCATGCGTATGCACAGTTGGGCTCAAGGCACGTTGAGCTGAGTTACATTTTCTCTGTTCCTCCCAACATCTAACGTTACGGTGAGCACATCTAACTAATCCCCTGCTTCTATTCTCTGCTCCAGTTTGTCCTTTTCATGGACTCCAGACTGATGGCAAAATTCTTCTTCTCTAAAATCTTCAGTGGTTCCCATGAATTTCATAATAAAGTCAAAAATACATTTATAAGGTAATTGAGTTTCTCAAGAACTTGACTCCAGTCTGTGTTTCCAACTGCATCTTGCTCTGTGTGCTGACCAATCCTCTTCCCTGTAGGGTAGAATGCAGGCCCTACTACCACCTCTGTTCACCCTGACCAGTAGGGGCAAAGGTTTGCTTTAGAATGGTAAGATGGGTAGGAGAGACATTAAAAGACAAAATCAGTGGCTGACGATTGAGCCAAAAGGCCAGTTCAGCCTGATGAGACAGAACAGGGCCTGTGAGTAAGTCCATACATTTGCAAGTTTTCAAAGCTACCACTGAATGTGCCCATTCATGCAAGCAAGAGTAAATCACCGATCACCACCATAGACTTATACATTGCAAAGCTATGGAATCAGATTTTTTTTTTTGAAAAAATACATCTCAGACTGCCAAACTGTAACTGTTATGCTGAGTTCCCACCTGGCCAGAGCTTCTCCTCCCACATGGTTCCGGAAAAAAATGATGAAGAACAATATTATCCCTAATTGAAAAATTGTTCTCGCACCTGCGAGTTGTAAACTCTCTGCTCTCATGGGGTCCGCATGCCCATGTGCGTGAGGGCTGCTAGAAGTTCATAGCCGCACAGGGCCAGCACTTGGCTCCTGCAGCGTGTTGGTTGTTTACTGCTATTGCTCAGAGGGGTGTGAGCGAACATATGCACAGTTTTGTCTCTTTCTTTGGGGAAAGGAAGTGAAGGCACCTGAACACATAAAACTGTGGTCCAAGTTCACATACAGAGAGGGAAAGTTCGTCTAAAGCAATTCATGTCTTATTTGGTCAGAAATGCATTTGGAAGGGAAAATTTCAGGAAAAGCCAAATGCCAAGCAATTACTTTTCTGGCCAAAAAAGTGTGAAAATGGCATTAGGCATGTTAGCAAGAGGAAATAGAAAGGACCAATACTTATTACACAACTACGTGTGAGGTGTTTTGCATATTTTCTGCTGTGGTTGGATATTTGTGTCCTCCAAAACTTGCTGAAATTTAATTCTCAATGTGGCAGTACTGACAAGTGGGGCCTTTAAGAGGTGACTGGATCATGACAGCTCTGCGCTCATGAATGGGTTAATCCGTTCATGGATTAATGGATTAATGGGTTGTCATGGGAGGGGAATTGGTGGCTTTATAAGAAGAGGAAGAGAGACATGAGCTAGCACGTTAGCATGCTCAGTGTCCTCGCCACGCGATACTCCGTACCTCCTTGGCACTATTCAGAGAGTCCCCACCAGCAGGAAGGCCCCCACTAGATGTGCCTCTCCACCTTGGACTTCTCAGCCTCCATAACTGTAAGAAATAAATTCCTTTTCTCATAAATTACCCAGTTTATGGTATTCTGTTATAAGCAACAGAAAACATACTAAGACACTTTCTTGGTTACTCTTTTGTGATAAACCAAGAGGAAGGCATCATACGTCCCATCTCATAGATTTAAAAAGTGGCATGCCAGAGCTCAAGTATTACCTGGCACAAGCTGGTAGAGAATGGTGGAGCTGGATTTCACACCGTGTCAGGCTGCTGCCCCATAGTCACCCTCATTCACTCAGCCAGGACCCACCGAGTGCCCACTAGGTGCAGGCGCCAGTCTGCAACACATCCAGACACACGTGGGACTGATCACAGTGTGTGTAAGCTCAGGAAATGAAAGACAAGCTGCATAAGTCTTTGACATTTGACTGGGTGATTCTTTAGGCAGAGACCATGGCCCAGAGGGGTTAATTAACTTTCCCACGGTCACAGAGCTAGTAAGAAGCAGCATTTGAATTAGAACTTTGATTATTCTGGCTTCAAAGTCCATGCTCATTTTATCAGGCATGGGCCCAAACTACTTGCCTCTCAGCCAGGTAGATTCTTGTCCCTTTTCTGTACCACACAACCTTCTCTCTTTGGCTCTCCCAAGTCTAAGCTATACTTTCCCATGTTTCAGCCTCTCACTGTCTACTAGGTGGTTACTAACTGATCCAATAAATTACTCTGTGCCAAGGTTTTAATGGGTACCTTAATGTGGTATGGAGCCAGATAGCATATTTTCATTTTAACGGCAGCTTTTAATTCAGCCCTGTTCACCTCAGCTTAATTCAACAAATGCGATCAGGCTCGCTGTGTACAAGGCACTTTGCTGTGTGTTTTGGGGGATGTAAAATATAAAAGACCCAGAGTCTCTCTTCAAAGGACTCCCAGGCTCTTGGGCGAGAGCAGGAGGGAATGTAAACAACTAACCCAAATACACAGAAAAATTTTAAAGTCATGTTATAGGAGCACCAAGAAGAAGTATTTTGCTTTCACTGAAATAAATGACTAAGAAATTAAGGGAAAAAAAAAAAGAGGGCCTTTGTCTCCTAACCCATGAAAAAAGAAACCAAAATCCAAGTTCAAAGGCATGAGACAGAGGTAATCTAGCCTCTGGTCAGCAGTCGGGTCTGACTGGTTCCCTGCCTTAGCCCTTACTCCTCCTATCCTGTCTCTCCTCTGCAGAGCTGATGTGATCTTAGAGAAACTCAATTCTGATTATCAGTCTCTTGTTTAAACTCCACAGTTACTTTCTGTTGTCCTTAGGATGACACTGAAACCTTTGGACAAATGTGAAGTGGCTGCACAAATAAATAACGAGCACTTCAAGGTGGGGTGCTATCCCTGCTCACCCCTGCACTGTTACATGACGTCTAGAATACTGTGTCCCTCTGGAGTCCTGTGCTGTCAGGGGGAGAGAGACAAATTTGAGCCCATGCAAAAGATACCATAAGGACGTTGACAGGGCTTAAATTAAACCTGTGTCATAGGAGGAGGGATATAGGACCAGTAGATGTCTAAATGAGAAGACTTTGGAGAGAGAGTGCAAAGATTGAGGGAGTAAACTTCGTCTTCAAACCTCTGAAAGACTTCCATGGGGAAGAAAGGAGAGTCTTGTCTTGCTCATTCTAGAAAGCAGAAACAAGGTCAAACGATTAAGGCTAGAGGGAGTAAGACTGTGGCTAAATCGAAGAATGTCCCAAAGATCAGAGCTGCCCAAATTTGTGCAGAGTAGTATTTTGAGAGAGCAGTTGAAGGTCACCTTGCTCTACCCAGACCTGTTTTCCTACTGTTGCTACAAATGTGGCCTAGAACCAAGGAGACACCTGAGATACTGAGTGGCTCTGAACTCCTAGAAAAGCCATTAATTTTAAACAAGGCTTTTGTTGACATTGTTTTGAGAAATAAAGTAAGATGTTAAAAAAAGGTTAACTCTGAATGCTAAGCTTTGAATATCCAAAAGTGAATCTCTCGTGAAATTTATTCTAGAATCCATAGTTTGGGAGGAATACATGACGACAGAAGAGCTAATTTTATCATAATTCATTCATTTATTCGATAAATATTTATAGAATCCTTCTTACTTGCCAGACTTTCTTCTAGACACAGGGGAGGAGAAACAAACAAAACAAAGATTCTTGCCCCCACGGGACTTACATCTGGTAGGGTGGATAGAAAGCAGAAAATAAACTTGAGTCATGAAATAGATGATATGGCATGTTAGGAGGTGAGAACTGTGGGGACAATGCCGTGGGGTGAGGGGACCAGGAATGCTGGCTGGAAGGGAGCTGCAAGGGCGAAAGTGGTGGTCAGCGCAGGACGTGATGAGAAGCTGAGATCTGAGCTGCAACTCGCAGATGCGGAGTTGTTAGCCATTTGGCTGATTGGAGGAAGAGTGTTTCAGGCAGAGGGAATAGCTGCTACAGCAGCTGAAATGCAGGCGTGTGCTTGGCATGTTTGTGTCAAGGGGGAGTGAGGACACCTCTGTGGCTGGAAGGAGCAGGTGAGAGGGAGAATGAAGGAGATGAGGTCAGAGAGTTGGGTGGGGAGGAATTTTCCACAGCCTTGGAGGTTAGTGTCAGGACTTTGTCTTTGAGTGAAATGGGGAGCTATTGGAGGGCTGAGAGCACAGGAGTGATGTGGTCTGGTAGCATCACTTGGGCTGCTGTTGAGCACGAACTGTAGAAGAGTGACAATGACAGTGGGAAGACCAGTTAGGAACAATTGCAGAAAGCCAGATGAGATGTGACTCAGAAGACAGCATGCTATGGAGACAGGGAGATGTGGTCAGAGTCTGGAAGTGTTTTTTGATGGTAGAGCCACAAGGATTTCCTAATGAACTGGGTACATATTGTGAGAAAAACAAAGAGGCATTGAGGATGATCAGAAGGTTTTGGCCTTAAAGTTGCTATCCACAGAGAGGGGAATACTCCGTGGGGCAGGTGCTATGGGAGGGGAGAGATCCACAGTCCAATTTTGCACCATTTGAGTTTGAGCTGCTTGTTAGACGTCCACACAGACACACTGAGCTTGCAGGAGTCAGGATTGCAGAAGAGAAGATTGGTCTGGAGGTACAAATATGGTAGTCATGTTTACAGAGAAATCTTCTCTTATCTTCCCCTATAGTTGCATTTCTGGAAAATCCAATGTATAACAGAGCAATGTGAAAACTGTTTTGTGTTTACTTGGAGTTCAAATCTAAGCCCAGATCATTATAAACAGTGAGAGAGTAACACAGGGTGAGGAAGACTCCTTCCATGGGACAATCTCCGGTACTGCAGGGCATCCTGCATCCCTGCCTCCCACCCCATAAAAGCCAGCTAGTGCTCCCATTCCTATTTACAGGTAAAAAACACTTATGCACATCTCCAAAATATCCCCTGAAGGGGTGGTGGTACTTCCTTTGTTGAAAATCTCTGCTCTGTGCACTCTATTCCAGGCTTTAGGACAGTGTGTCCACTAGTGGCTTCCAAATCTTTATTGCCAGGCTGAGTCTTTCCTGCATTTTACACCCACTTGACTGCTAGACGTTTCTGCTTGACTGTCTTGCAGGCAACTCAAGCTTAATATGCTCAAAGCTGCATTTATCTTATCATCCTGCCTCACTCCCAAACCTGATTCTTTGCCTTTGTTCCCATAAGGAGTGCACCCAGCCACCTACTTGCCCAGACCAGAAACCAGGGCAGTATCCTTAGCTGTTCCATCTCCCTCAGCCCTACTCCTGAACTCAGCCAACCACCAAATCTTATCATTTCTACCCTCCATTTCTCATCAAAGCACCCACTTTCTTCCAACCCTGCTGCCATTGTCTAAGTCTAGACCACCATCTGGAACATGACAGCAGCCTTCTAGCTGTTTTCCTGTCTTCAGTCTTGATTTCTCCCATCCATTCTGTCCTCCAGAGAGCTGGGGTGAGCATTGGGAGACTCAAGTCTGATCATTATTATCCTGCTTGCAACCCTGAAGTTACCCACCCATTAGCTTTAGGATAAAGCTCAACCTTCTGGACAATTGTGCCTTTCATCTACTCTTCCACCTGCATTATATTTGGGTAAATCCTACTTACATTTTATTCTCAGCTATATATGTCTTTCTTCAGAAAGCATTCCTTATCCCCTGCTCAAATCTGAGTTAAATTTCTCCTCTGTGTGTTTTCAAAGTGTCCTGATCTCCTCCAGGACAATCATTCCATTCCGTTACAATTGCTGTGTCATTTGTCTGTTCTTTCACTCAACTGTCAATGACATGAAGGCAGAGAATCTGCTGTCTCCCAGTCCTTGCAAGTTTTTTTTTAATCCTCTTATCTTCTTATTATTTTGTTTTTAATGACTGGGAATGAATGAATGGTTGGATAGAAGGCCCTGTAGGTGGATGGATGAATGATGAATGCAGGGATAATATTGCAAATAACCCTGTGGGGCATGGGCACCTCCCAGTAAGAGTGGATGCTGCCTATAAAAACCCACACAGCCCAGATCACTGTACTCGCTGAGTGTCAGCCTAGGATGGGTGGAGGATGCATCACAGCCCTGGGGAAATAGGGAAAAGCAAAAATACTGAGAAATGAGGTCAGAAGGACTTGTCGAGGTCCTTCAGAGAAGACTTGGAAAAGACATCCTGATGTGGACATCTGGCCATGACATTGTGATAGGAATTCTTACCCTGGGGTTTATCGGTGGTGTTCAGGGTATCCATAAGCACCCTGCCAATGGCAGGCAACTTTTTCATTAAGCTTGTGTATTTTTGTGGCATGTGGCTCCATAGCTTTCATTAGGTTCCCAGAGGGGTCTATGACCTAGAAAAAGGTTAAGACCACTGCTTTAAAAACACCAGATCACCAAGGGCAACATTGCCCTGCCTTTGAAGCTTTGCCCACCACAGTGGCTTTGAAGCTGAAAAGGCCATTCTCAAAGGTTTTCATGTTAAAGCAGGGGGCCCGAGCCTTTTCTGATGAGTAGTTATTTTTGACTTCTCTGAAGCCTCCTGAGAACGGGCCTAGCAGGTGTAGGGGTGAGGCAGGGGCTGGTTGTGAGAGTGCGAGTCAGCGAGGGGTGGCCTGGGGCAGGTGCAGTGGCACCACTGGCCATGGTCTCCTCCCTGTGACTCTTGGAGAAGGGGAAAGCACGTGATAGCAGCATCTGGCTGGGAGTTCGTGAATCTTTGAATGTATTGGAGATTCTACAGACAGTTTTAGAAAAAATCATCCAGGGAGCCCCAGTTCCAGTCTACAGCAGGCACAAAAGGGAGCCAGACCCTGAAAACTGGATTATGTTAAGCCAGTTGACAAGGGCCCCCACAGATAGTCTTGGTGGATTGGTTGGATTGACTTGTTTAGAGACGAGCCGGTGGTTTGGGGAGGAGGAGGTGCCATTTCTGCTGCTGATATTACGCATTAAAAATTCTGCTATCATATCTATCTCAGCCTTCCTCCAGAAGGATTTGATATTATACATATATATATACACACACATACACATATATATTTTCATATATGTATTTCTTTTTCAAGAAATTGCAGAACTAATTATTGTTTTATAAAAACACTCATTTCTACACATTTTTAAATGACATCAGACTTACACATTCACCTATGGCCTCAGGAAGCCTTGAAATATCCAATCTGGAAAGGCCAGATCAGCCCTAAGCAAAGTAAGGTGCAGCTGTCCTTGATTCTACACAAATGCTTGACACACTCCGGTCCCTGTTCTGTGCCCATTCACCTGCCCCCGTGGGTTAAATGATTGAATCATTTATGCACATGCTAACACACACATAGAGGAAGTTATTACCACTGTTCACTTTCCTTCAAGACTGTAACCTTTTTGCTTTGTGAGGGCTCAGGATGGAAGTTTCCAAGACCCTTTCAGGAATGATATCAGCCTCCTCTATCTGTCTAGAGAGAGAGTGGGGCATAGGCTGGGCTACCTGGTTGAGTTTTGTTTGCAGCTGCAACCTGTGGCTGCCGAGGTTTCCTGCTGGAAGCACAGGGCTGCACTCTTCAATTAACTTTCTGATTCAACCTGGTCATCACTAACGAAGCAACTAATTCTTTGGCAGAGGTGGCTCCTTTCGGTGTGGTCAGGCAATCCAGCATCCCGTAGTACTTGGGGTTCTCTGCCCCCGAGTCTCTCCCCTTTGCTTGGTGGCTTCCTTGGAATTATAGAATTTGTTTTTCCTCAATATAGTCTTTGTGGGGATGTCAGCCCCTCACAGGGGCAGACCCCAGAGGCCCTCCATGTGTGCTGTTGTGTATTGGGGTCCTACATTGTGGCCATTCTGCATCCATCACTCTGGGGTTTACAGCATACATAGGATGTGAGGGACATGAGATTGCTTACCTGACATCCTTTAAGGGACAATGAAAGGCTCTCTTAGCCCCTAAGCTCACCCTAAATACTTGTGCAAATAAGTTCCTGAGGTACTTTTTGGGATTCAGAAGCCCTCATTACACAGGGAGCCATAAGGGAGAGATGGAATTAGACCCCATCTAGATTTATTTATGAAAGGATGCACAAGGAAGGTAGGGGTCGTTTATCTGGCAAAGGAAAGACACAGTGCTGGCTGGCAGTGCTCAAATAGCTGTCAGGAGCCAGGAGCAGCCACTTTGGTCTGTGTGGCCCGGGGGAGCTGGGCTACAAAAAGCAGAGGAGATGCAAAGAGCCACTTCCAGACAGAGCAGGGCTGGCACTTCCCCAAGGGCAATGGACAAAGTGAGACGTTCTCCTGGCAAAGCAGGGGACCAGCTGCCAGCATCCCGGGGACAGCATCCCTGCTTCAGGTGGGAGTTTCGAAAGGATAATCTCTGAATCATTTTCTAAAAATCATTGATATGTATCTGGGCACATGTTTACTTATAAAGGGTAAGGGAGAAGAACTGAAGAGCCTTGAGGCTCTGAAAAGAAGCCTGGGTACTGTGAGTAGAAGAGGAGGGTGGCAGAGATGTTCTGGGTGCTGGGGTTGAGATGTTCCTACTGTACTTCCTGGGGGTTGAGCACGAGCCATCTGCAGACAGAGGGGCCTGGGATTAGATCTCAACGTCTCCTTAGCGGTGACACAGAGAAGACTCGGCAGCAGGAAGATATGCTGGGTTTAACCAGGAAGGAGAGGAGAGGATTCCAAAGAACTATAGTGTGGGTAAATGTTATTTACGAGCAGGCATTAGTATCACCAAACCTAATAATCTAGCAGTCACAACTCTGCACCAACATTTCCCAGCAGCAGCAGTGCCAGGTATTATGATTTTGTCTTTTAGATAGAAATCATTGTTTGCATTTTCTGATAGACCTACACTAATGCATGTGTGATCTCCATGTACGAACGAAGCACAGAGCAGTGAGGCACTTCTCTACACCACTCAGGTGACTTGGGGATGCCGCCAGGCTGTTAACATATATCTAACATACAAATACTTTGTGTGTGTGTGTGTGTGTGTGTGTATGGGGGTTACAAATCTTGGGGGTTCAGGTGGGTTTCAACTCTTCTAAAATGATCTTGCCTCTCTTCTGGGAAGGAGTGTATACACAGGGAGTAAAAACTAAATAGACACCAAAACACTGTTTTATTGAGCAACATTTAAAAAATGAACTAGAACCCATGCTTCAGAAATACAAAAGTGAGACTCCTTCTGGCTCAGGAAACAAACCCTGAACATACAATTCTGAGTAATTGTCACACCTGTCCATAAGGACCCAGGTACAGGGATGTTCACTGGAGTATTATTTGTGGCATCTGGGGGAGGGAAGCCACCTAGATATTCATTATACCAACTGTGGAATACTAGTTAGCAGTAGTTAGAAGCAGCCAACTAGTTATACACACAGCAACACAAATGGATCTTATAAATACAGTGCTGAATTACAAAGGTAAGAAACAGAATAAGTTCTATAGTGCAATACCATTCTGGTAAGTTAAAGATACCTGTGTTAGTCAGAGTTTTCCAGCGATATAGAACAATAACAACAAATATATATATGCACATACATATATAAATATATATACATACATACATATATAAAAATATATATGTACATACATATATAAAAAATATATAAAAATATCTTAATCTACCAGGTTGAATCACCTGAAGCAGGGATGCTGTCCCCGGGATGTTGGCAGCTGGTCCCCTGCTTTGCCAGGAGAACGTCTCACTTTGTCCATTGCCCTTGGGGAAGTGCCAGCCCCGCTCTGTCTGGAAGTGGCTCTTTGCACCTCCTCTGCTTTTTGCAGCCCAGCTCCCCCAGGCCACACAGACCAAAGTGGCCATAGCTATTTGAGCACTGCCAGCCAGCACTGTGTCTTTCCTTTGCCAGATAAACAACCCCTACCCTTCTTTGTGCATCTTTTCATAAATAAATCTAGATGGGATGTAATTCCATCTTTTCCTTATGCCTCCTTGTGGAATGAGGGCTTCTGAACCCCAAAAAGTACCTCAGGAACTTATTTGTGCAAGTATTTAGGGTGAAGCTTAGGGGCTAAGAAATGAAACCAAGGAGACACACACACACACACACACACACACACACACACACACACACACACAAATTTATTGCAAGGAACCAGCTCACATGATTATGGAGACTGGTGAGTCCCAAGGTCTGCAGCAGCCAGGAGGAGACACAGGACAGCAGCTGGGGTAGTTCCAGGCTGCATCTGAAGGCCCGAGAACTAAGAGAGTCCGAATGCCACCAGGTCAAGACCCAGGGAGAGCCAGTGTTTCAGTTCAAAGGCCACAGGCAGCTGGAGGTCCCTTTACTCCCTGGAGGGTCAGCATTTTGCTCGGTTCAGATCATCGATTGGTTGGATGAGGCCCACCCACCTGAGAGCATACCGCTTTGCTCAGCCACCCGAGTCCAGGGTTAATCTCTACCAGGAACACCGTCACAGACACAGCCAGAACGTTTGACCACATATCTGGGTACTTTGTAGCCCAGTCAAATTAACCAGCATGGTACCTACACTTATAAAACAAAATGACATATTTACAAGAACATATGTAAATTCAAGGATGGACAACATCAGAGCGACTGCTCAGGAGGGTGGACAAAGTGAGTTGGGAAAAGAAGTTAAAAAAGATTTAAAAAAATCAAGAAATGGGAAAACATTTAATAAGAACAACAAAAGCAAAATGAAGGGTCTTGCCGAATGTTCCATCCCCCACACTGTGTCATGTTTCCTCTGCATTTGGAGAGATTTGGCACCTGTGGAGGGGACAGGAAATGGGTCCTAATCAGCTGCTCAATCTGAATAAAGTGTGATCAGTTCAGGAGGCGTGAAGAACACCCAGGTAGAAAATAAGATTTGGGTTCGAATCTGAAAATTTTCTATGTGGCCCTCGAGACATGGCCTACCCTTCTCCACCTGTCCTGAGCCCCAGTAGGTGGGCTTTTATAATCAGCACCTCCTGGCCCCCTAGCCTGTAGCCTCCTGATGGTTTGGCCAGTGGAGGCACTGGCAGGAGATGGGTGGGTTAATGGACAGAGAGGTTGGAGTACTAATTTCCTGGATTCCTCCCTACCAGCCTCCCCTCAGCGGCGACCTCACTCCTTTCATGAAAGTCACAGCTCTGATTGATCAGACCTCTTCTGCAGCTTCCGCAGTAACCATCCCTGGTCCCTTCTCAACTTAGGAGTGGCTATAGCATCCTGTAGCACCTGTCCTGGGTGCTTCATCCTCCCTCCTTGCTCCTTACCTCTACCTGTGCATTTGTAAGTCATTCCTTCTTTATACTCTTTGTCAGGGCCCTCGCTGGGACAGTGACTGCACCAGAGCCAGCCAAATAGGATTCAGGGATTGGGTTGCTTACATATTTAACAAGTGCTCCGATAGCCTCACTGCTGGGGAAAATGAGACGCTGGTAATCCGTGGCACGTGTTGGCATCAATTACTTAAATTGGTAGCATGAGAGAGAGTGCTGGTGGAGGCCAAGACTTTGGAAGATCAAAGGATGGCGATACTTAATCACTGTGGCAACAATAGAGATTTCAGAGACTGGGATGTGGGCAGATTGCCTCTGGTGGCACTTGGGAGTACATGCAAAGAATAGGACAAATTGTAAGACTTGAATGTCCTCGAAAGGGTGCAGGGGTAAAATCGTAAAGCCCCTATAGTCATTCTGCGTGAATCTCTTATGTCTAGTCCTAGCTGCTGGGGATAAAGCCCAGGCCAGGTTATATGGGCTACGCAGTGGCACAGCCAGCAGCTGCTGTGTTTCTTATGCTATGACAAGGGCACTGGGGATAGGTGAGACCCTGAGACATATGGGATGGGGGTTTTGGACTGACATAGCTGCAGCTGAGAACTCGCCATGAAAGTTCTGTCTGAGGGGCTGACTTTCTGTGCATAAAATCCTTCCAGCAACTTCACCCTGGGCAACTGCTGAATTCTCCTTGGACCTACCTCTACTATCTCATTGTCTCCAGATCCATCATGGCGGCCAGGGTCCTGTGCAGCCAAGCAGGGAAGTGCAAGGCCTACACCAGAAGGAGCTAGCCTATTGTTTTAGTTTAGTGTAGAGTGGGTACAAACCACCCTAAAACTTAATGGCTTGAACTAACCGCAATATATTATCAAGATTCTATAGCTTGGCTAGGGCTCAACTGGGCAGCTCTTCTGCTGGGAGCTTAGCTGGAGCTGGAACATCCAAGATAGCTGTGGGCTTCTGAAGATAAGACTGTTCTTTAACAGTAGTAGAACTTCTTACCTAGCAGGTG
Organism: Avahi laniger; assembly: GCA_963575035.1. Taxonomy (NCBI): domain Eukaryota; kingdom Metazoa; phylum Chordata; class Mammalia; order Primates; family Indriidae; genus Avahi; species Avahi laniger. Next base: position 54,278 of record CAUYSK010110700.1, read on the forward strand.
GTTGTGAAGAGCAGAGTGGTCCAAGGTGAAGACAGAAGCTGCATATTTCTTAAGGCCCAGCCTTGGAAGTCATAAGTATTACTTCCACCACATTCTATTGTCCAAAACAGATCACAGGTCAGCTGATATTCAAGGGGAGGGATGATCAACTTCACTTATATTATGGGAAGAACAGTGTTACGGGTTGAAGCGTGTCCTTCCCAAATTCATATGCTGCAGTCCTAACCCCTGTACCCTAGAATGTGACTATACTTGGAGACAGGTTCTTTAAAAAGGTAAATAAGGTTAAATAAGGTCATTAGGGTGAATCCTAATCTAATATATCTGATGTCCTTTTAAGAAGAGGATATTAGGACACAGATATGCCCAGAGGGAAGATCAAGTGGAGACACAGGGAGAAGACAGCTGTCTACAAGCCGAGGAGAGAAGTCTTCACAGGAAACTAACCCTCCCAATGCTTTGATCTCAGACTTCCAGCTTTCAGAACTGTGAGGAAATACATTTCTGTTGTTTAAGTCACCCAGTTTGCAGTACTTTGTTATGGCAGACTTAGAAAACTAATATAAATAGCAAAGCATCTGCAGCTGTATTTATCATACCTATAAATCACTATATTTGCAGTGTCCTGCTAATTTTTATCAGCAGAATTCTGGAAAGGATATGGGAGTTCATTCTAAGAGTAATAGACCAAGGAGATCAAAATGTAAGATTAAATCAGAACAAATTTGTCAATGGGGGGTATTTATCTAGGATTTGAAATGTAATGTATTGTCATAAGCAGCTGGGAAAGGCATTAACAGTCTCCTCGATTGGGAAATTAAAGCCTGGATTCAGCAGCACCCTATAGTCAAGGGTATTTGAATGCTACAACTTCCCTGGCAAGGAGAAAGGATTCCTTGAAAAACTGTATGATGGCTGTGCTATGTATGCACCAGATGGTGGGAGATGCTGCAGTGAAATTGGGCTCACAGATTTCAGAGGGAATAATGGGACCCAGGCATTGCAGAGGCCCAGTGGCGTTGCTTAATTGTCAGAGATGAGTGGGTGCAATTACTAAATTAAGCCCCAGGGACAGAGAGGTAATCAAAGTGTTTCGACCCAAGGAAACTGTGGTGATGGCCAGTTGATTAATGGATCCTTAGTAATAAAATAGATATGTAGCCTACTAGGGTGATGCTTGACATATAAGTGGGAAAGTTTTAGCTCTCCTGGATGCAAACCTGACTCAAATCGCCATAGTAGGAGTTTGTGATGTCATTTCTAGTTCCTGGACTCATGTTGCCTCACGCATCTAGAGCCACCAATTGGCAGGGAGGCCATATCCCTTTCAGAAAAGACCCTTGAAAAGCTTAACTGATGAATCTCCCCGCAAGCCTTTCTCTGAGGGTCATGGTGCCATTTCCCAGGGTGTCTGTGGACTAGGAGACGAGAAGTATCTGGACTTCCCAGAAGTTATCAGGTATTGGTTCTGAACTGATGTCTAATCTTCAGAAACATAAACTGCCACATGGTCCGGTCATTCAGAGTGGAGGCTTATGGAAATCAGGTAATGAATTAAGTCTTGGCGTGAGTCTATCTTGCAGGGGACTAGAAGGCTGTGGACCCATAGTGTGGTTATTTTCCCAGACCATAAATGTAATTGACATGGTAGGTAGAATTCTTAAGAATGATTCCTGATGACTTTTGCCCTTGAATAATGTCCCCTGGAGAGTGGAACATGTGACTACGATGAGCTATCATTCCCATGATTATTTTACATTATATGGCAAGAAGGACATCATCCGAATGGGACTAATCTAATCACATGAGCCCTTTAAAAGCTAGGAGTTTTTATTCTGGCTACTGGCAGAAGAATAAGTCAGAGATTTGAAGCACGGGGTGGGGGGGATTCCAGGTACCATTGCTGGCTTTGAAGATGGAGGGGCCACATGCCGAGGAATGCAGGGGGTCTTTAGAAATACAGAGCAACCCCAAGCTGACAAGCAAAGTGATGAAGACCTCTGTGCTCCTATCACAAAGAACTGAATTCTGCCAACAACCTGAGTTAGCTTGGAAGTGGATTCTTCCCCAGAGCCTCCAGAACAGAGCCCAGCCCAACCAACACCTTGAACTTGTGAGACCCCAAGCAGAGAACCCCGTTCAGCTCGCCTGGGATTCTCATCTGCAGAATCGTAAGATAACACATAGGAGTTGTTTAAAGCTGCTAAACGTATGGTAATTTGGTACTCAGCAACAGAAAATTGGGAATGCAATTGGGAATAAATATATTTAGTAATTGGCAGAATCTCTCTATGATTCACTGACCCATTAAGTGAGGCCAATTTTGATAGGAAGGAATTGCCTACCACCTCTTCCAAATAGAGAAGAAGATACTGTGGACATAAATGCCACCATCAAATACCTGAAAGATTCAGGGAGGGTGACTCCTGTTTAAATTGACTCTGTCCAGTGCAAAATCCACATAGCCTTGGAGAGTGACTGTGGATTGTCACAAATATAATTAGGTAGTGATACCAGTGCAGCATGGTGCAAAATGAAGGATGTTTACTGGAACAAATCAACGCAGTCTTTGGTATCTAGCATACAGCAGTTTTTCCAGTAAATGCATTATCATTGTTAGCAGTGCCCATTGATAAAGCTAATCAGAAGCAATTTGTCTTAATATGGCCAGGGCAAGAGTCCATTTTCTTATCATAGGATTATTCCAGCTCTCCTGCTTATTGTCTTAATATTGTCGTGAAGGAAATCGATTATCTTGATATCCTACAGCACATCAAGCTATTCCATTACATCAAAGGCGTGATGTTAATTGGACTCAATGAGCCAAGTACCAAACAGCTTATATAACTTAAGAGACACATGTATGCCAAAGAATGAGAGAAAAACTAAAAAGTCAGGAGCCTGGCATATTGGTAAAGTTTTTATGGGTTTAGTAGTCTGAGAAAAATCCCTTTAAGAATGAGATATAAGTAGCTGCAACTCACACTTCTCACAACAAAGAAAGAGGCACACTACAAGGTGGGTATCTTTATATTTTGGAAGTTTGGGCTCAATAACAAGAATCTCCTCTCATGAAGGCTTATTTTGTTACTGCACTGCTGAGTGCCCAATTTTCCAACAACAGAGGTCATTGCCGAACTTCTTATATGGTATGTGTCCTTAGGGGACAAGCCAGCCACCTTAACAGAAGTTGATTACATTAGACTTCTTTCCTCGTGGAAGAGGTAGCAATTTGTCTTCAAGGGAATATGCGCCTGTGTGTGTGTGTGTGTGTGTGTGCGCGTGCGCGCGCGCACGCGTATGCACATGTGTGTGTGTGTGTGTGTGTGTGTCTGTGGATAGGTGTAGATATATAGATATTCTAAATACAGACTTGCCTTCTCTGTTTGCAATGCTTCCACTGGCACCACCAGTCAAGGACTACAAATATTTATTGCTGGAGTGTCCCATACTTTATGCCTCTGATCAAAGGTCTTATTTTATGGTAAAAGAAATATACTAATGGGCTCTCATCTCTTGAGCCCCATCACTGAGGAGAAGCTTGCTTGATAAACTGATGGAATGCCCTGTTGAAGATTCACCTATGGTGCCAGCTGGGAGACAACACCTTATGATGTCAGAACTTAGAGGATGCAGTATATACCTTAAATCAGTGACCCGTATATGATGCTGTCTTCCTCAAGCCAGAATGCGTGGGTCCAAGATTAAAGAAATGGAAGTGATAGTATACTTATGGAATTTTTGCTTGCTTTTCTAATAACCTTACCCTAAAGGGTTTGGAGGTCCTTGTGCCAAGGGAAGAATACTTCTAACAGAAAATAGAGACATAGTTCCTATTAAATTTGAACTTCCTTGCCATTTTGGGTTCCTTATGCTGCTGAACCAACAGGCAGAGCAAGTGGTCACTGTGAAGATCAGATCCTGATTACCAATGAGAAAGTTTGTTGCCTTATCCATCACCATGGTAGCTCACATCACCTCTTACTTTATTTATCTATTACTATGTAACAAATTGTCCTGAGCCTTAGGGGTTTTAAACAATAGATATTTATTAGCTGAGTCTCTGTTTCAAGGTCTCTTACAAGGCTGCACTCAACATATCTGATGGGGTTACAGTTTCATCTGGAGGCTCGACTAGGGAAGGATCCACTTCTAAGTTCACTCATGTGGTTGTTAGCAGAATTCAGTTCTGTGACGCTCTTGGACTGGGAACCTCAGTCTCTCACTGAGGTTCCTTGCCCTGTGGCCTTCTTCATAGGGCCCCTCACAGCATGTCAGCATGCTTCATCAGGACAAGAACACCAGAAAAGCTAAAGAGAGACAGAGATAAAGATAGAGAGATAGAAAAAGAGAAGACAGATGTCAAAGTCCTTAACAACTTAATCTCAGAAGGAAAGTGCCATCATCTTTGTCATGTTCTGTGTAGTAGAAGCAAGTCTATTCTTGAGATACTTCACTTAGGATAATGGTCTCCAGTTCCATCCAGACTGTTGCAAGAGATATTAATTCATCTTTTTATGGCTGAATAGTATTCCATGGTATACATATGCCAGATTCTATTAACTCACTCATGAACTGATGGACACTTGGGTTGATTTCACATCTTTGCAGTTGTGAATTGTGCTGCAATAAACATTTGAGTGCAGGTGTCTTCTTGATGAAAAGTCTTCTTTTCCTTTGGGTAGATACCCAATAGTAGGATTGCTGGATTGAATACCCACTATTAAATTGGAACTAACCAATGAACATACGTATGCACAGAGGGAAGTAGAACTCAGTGGAAATCAGCCAGGGAGGGAGGGAGAGGAGGGAAGGGCAAAAACCTACATAACAGGTACAATGAACACTATTTGGGTGATAGGCACACATATAGCTGAGACTCAAGCATTACAAAATCAATCCATATAACCTAAAACATGTGTACCCCCCTAATATTTTGAAATAAAAAGAAGAAGCAAATCACTAAGACTAGCCCCCAATGCACACACAGGGGGAGGGACTTACAGAAGGGTATGAATACCAAGGGATAGACACCGTTGGGGCTCATTTTAGAAGGCTGCCTATCTCAAGGTACTTATTTTATGATGAAAGGATCGAAGCAGTAGGCTTATGTCCATGTGCCTTATCACTAAAAAGGACTAAATTAAAGACCAGTCTGGTACTGAAGGGAATTCTTTGGGTCCCTCTTAGCACATCCTTGCTCAGTAGTCCTGGTCAATGGGAAACTGTTGCAGTTCAATAGAAAAAGGATGGGTAATGATGAAGATCCTGCGGAAATGAAGGTTTGAGTCATCCCATCTGGTAAAGAAGTTGCAGGAGCTACTCTTCAGACAGTAAAGGTAACATGTAAGTGGAAGAGGGAAGCAATGATCATCAGTGTATTCCTTGTGACCAGTTACGGAAGTGTGAACTGTAGCAGCTAAATTTTAGGTGCATTGATTATTCCTGTGCCTGCTTTTCCCCCTGCTACCTTATATGAGGAACATTCTTGGTGTTAATGTTTTAGGTTTAAGGTGAGAATATGACTAAATTGACATTATGAAGTGATGATATAATAGCTGATGGAATTTTGTGTGCTCTGCCTGTTGAGAACATGTGTTTTCCATCCAAAGCATAAGAGTGAATGAGAAGGGAAAAAGGGGGAAGTGGGTGGAGGATGCTGGATGTTCTTCCTGTGTTTTCTCAGATGCATTCCTAACGCCCTTCCATCATTTTTCTATTTCCTGAGTTGGATTCCTTTTGGGTTCAGTCAACGAGAGTCATTGGCAGAAGACTGGAGGGTGGAAAGGGAGAGAGTTTGAACATTTATCCCTGTATCCCTTCTGGGTCACAGTGTGACAATGACTTCTTTCTTCTAATGGATACCGCGGTTCCAGTAGGAAGGTCATGCCCTCCTGGAGGTACAGGTCTCACCACTTCTGGCAGCAGCCTCTTCCCTTGCCCCTTTTGGCTGAGGGGAGGTAAAAGCTCTTCATTGTTGCTGGTCCCAGGGTGCTTCACCATCCCTTGTGGGTTTCCCTTAACCCTGTCTACATATTTATAAATAGTCCTTTTCTTAAACTCTATCCCTTTTGTGCAAACCATCTGTTTCATGTTAGGACCATGACTGAGTCAGTGACAGTGACTCATTAGGAGACTTTTCAACAAGTTTGGTTTCCTTTTCCGTTTAGGAAATATGTGCAATGTAAGTCGTGCTTATAACTTATTTAGTATAGTTTATTATAAAATTTGTCTCACGTTTCATAAAGGGTGTCCAATAAACACTTGTTGAGCTGAATGTACGAGTTGTGACATGAGGTCTGTTCTGAGCATTTTGTTCATAAATATAAAATCTAAAGAACTTTCAAATGCAACAAGTCACTGCCAGAGTTCTGAAGGATTTATGTGACTGGCCAGAGTTTACTCAAAGACTTACAAAACTTTAGTCCTAGGGTATACTGCTGTGAATTTTCCTCAAAAAGAGAACTGACAAAATTCGGCCCTATACAGAACTTATTTTGATGGAGGCTGGAGGAAGCATGCGGACCAGAACCTTCTCTGGTGTGGTGCTTTCAGGGAGGGGATGAGATGAAACTGAGCATGTTAAGTGCAACTTTCTGCAAGCAACAACTCTTGTGAAAGATTGTCCCTGAACTTCACCTCTGGTCTCCTTCAAGCAGGTGAGTGAGTGGGGTGGCTACCTGTTTGTCCTCCTGAGATCCATCAAAGCCTGGCTCTCCACTGACTGGCGCCCACAGGTGGGCTGTTTCACTCTGCCTGTGCCTACTTTCCATCTGTCAGACACAGGCTGATGGTACTCAGTGTGCCCCAGAGCAGATCAGAGGAGACTAATTAGGTTTGCAAAATGCCTGTTGCTATTTTTAAAGCTTGACTTTCAGTTGACTTTAAAGCAAAATATTTGGATAAGGTGCTATCGTTGGCTTTGAGAAACTGGCATGAGTTGGCCCAGGGAGGCACTTTTTGATCCATCTTTCCTCAAACGGGAGAGTGCTGGACCACAGTGAGTATTAGATTTCTTGAACTGCATTCCCAAGTCCCTTCAAGACTTGCAGTCAGATGCTGAGAAAATGCTTGCCAAAATATGGGTTTCAAAGCTTCCATCTGTATATATGTTTCCCTCTTTTAGTCTTTTCCAGAAAGAGAGTCCCTGGAGTTCTTTATTCATTTTCAGCTGTCTTGGCCTTTCTATGAGTTCCCTAAGATTTATTGATGTCTTTCTGGTTGATATCTATGGACAAACCATTTAAAGTGGCATCCATAAAGAATTTGTATGAAATGAAAGGAGCTTATATTATTATAATGTTATATTAAGAAGTGTACAAAGCCATATATACAGTCTGATCACAACCACTTAAAATATGTTCAGGAAATATAACATTTATGCCTTTTAGAGGCGACAAAAGGAGTCACTTTTTATATATTTTAGAAATAATGTTTATAAAGATTATGTATCACATATGTGATAGAAATATTAACTTTATTTAAAATAAATAAAATAGGTTTGGGATCACCATTTTCACTCGCACAATTTGTAACTGCCCAGGGCACCTGGCTGAATGTGGCTCAAGCTCAGCTGAGGCATTCAGATACACCTGCCTGGGTACACCTCTTTCTAGTTTATCTGCTAGAGGGGGCATCTTTTCTAATTCCCACAGAGGCTTTTTAAAAACTAGCTGAGTCTCAGAATATGGAGCTGATGAGTAAGCAGATTGGCCTCATAATGGTGAGATTGGGGTCCTTGGTCATTTCTATAAATGGGACAATTGTGTTTTATATGTTCCCCATCGTCTGACATCATTAGAAGCCCAGAACAACTGTTGTATAATTGTGCCTTGTTGATTCCAAATAGAGCTGAGCGATTCAAATCCAATCCCCTGTACCAGGAAGACATGCCAACTTTGCAGCCTAAAGTTTGACTTCAGCAAAAACATTGTAGGTGTTTTGGATCATTCAAATAAAGACTCTCTGTGCAAGTGTTCACGGAAGGAAGTTGGACTGACTTTTGTCTAGTGCAAATTGATCAGAAATTTCTTAGCCCAGGTTTTTCCAAACTGAGTTCTGCAAGATGTTAATGTGGCTTATAGCCACATATCCACATATGCACACATATATGAATTAACAACAATTTGTTCTACAGTTTATTATGGAAGAACATTAAATGAAGTGCTTCCTATTTTCTCAGAGACCTCAAAGGTCAGGAACAACACAACAGTCCATAGTACTCCCACATGCTGCAGACGTGGATGTCCAGGGATGTGGACACATTTCTGCTTGCTCCACCCCAACAGTCTTCTAGTCTCAGTATTAGAGGAGGTTGAAGAGATAAAAGACACTGGTGAGATTAAAGAGTGAAGACTTTTCAGAGAAAGAGCTGTCAGGGAGCTCTGAGTCCTCACTCCCCTCTCCACCATAGAGCAGGGGAGTGCTTGCCCATAACTCCAGTCAAGCAAGGAGAACTTTACGAAGACATTTGAAGAATTTGACATGCGTTCCCTGGAGTTGAGGAATGCAGGGCTTGGCACCTAGCTCATATTTGAAAAGCCTAAAGATGAGAGCTGGGGCTAAAGCTTCTCAGATGGCACAAGAGCAAGAAGAACTGCTCTGGGAAGGGCCTGGACGTGTAGAGGTTTGTGGTGCAAGGATGCATGCACGACCCCTAGGAAGGAAGTGTGGCTTTGGAGTCATGAGAGACTCCCCAGAAAGACCACCTGGCAAGCGGTGGTAACCAGAATGGAAGAGCAGGTCTCTGGAAACCATGGAGCTGAGAGGAAAGTTGCAAAGGGAACAGTGGCTGAGAAGACCCAGTGACCCAGGGAGTTTATAAAGAACCTACAAAGATGCCCTCAGAAAGAATCACCCTTGGACACCCCTCTTATCTGCAGGGTTCCAACACAAACTCAAACAGTGCTTGTCAGATCCGGAGTTCTCATCCACTCGAAACTGCACGAGTCTCAAATAGTGGCTGGTGAGTGGGGGAAGTGGAGGTATAAGATGGGGAAACAGAGAAAAAGGAACTATACCTTTTCTTTTCACCTTGGCTTCTTAGCCTAAAATTGACCTGAGTTGGGGGCATAGAAAGGTTTTAAATTGTCTAAAGTTTGTCTAAAGTTGATGTTTCACAGGACTGTATTTTTAATACCAGGGCAAAGGCTTTTTGTGTAATAATAGAGTTGTGCAACTATGAGGTCTCCCCAAGATCTCATCACGTGGGAGGACGGATGAATCAAGAGAGAGGTTCAAAAGAAGAGTTGTATGAAAAGAACACAGCGAGTTTCTGCACTCATCTTTCTCAGTTCAGCTCATTTAACTGGCTGGTTATGACTGTCTAAGTCCATCTTGGTTATGGGCCTCACCTGCTGGTCACAGCAACCTGGCCTTATGCTTCCTTTAAAACATTTTTTGGCCTATATGTCTTCTATCTTTCTCTCTATCTATCTATCTATCTACCTACCTACCTACCTATCATCTATCTCTATCATTTGCTGGCATATGAAAAGCTGTACATAATTAATGTATAGAACTTGGTGAGTTTGGAGATAAGTATATTCCTGTAAATCATCACCACAATCTATGATATAAACCCATTCATTACTTCCAAAAATTTCCTCACATCCTCATATTTATTTATTTTTTGTGATAAGAACACTTACTATAAGATCTACCATCGCAGCAAATTTTGAAGTTTACAATACAGTCTTGTTAACCATAGTCAGTATAATATATGGTGTACGGTATATCTATAGGACTTGTTCATCTTGTATAAATGAGGCTTCGTGCCCTTTGACTAATAACTCCTCATTTTAACCTCTTGCCAGCCCCTGGCAACTACCATTCCACTCTCTATTTCCATGAGTTTGACTATTTTAGATTCATCATATAAGTGGTATCAGATAATATTAATATTTATCCTTCAGGTTCACTATTGTTGACAATGGCAGGATTTTCTTCTTTTTTAAGGCTGAATAATATTCCATTATATGTATAAACCACAATTTTCTTCATCCATTCGTCCATCTATGAGCATTTAGGTTGGTTCCATGTCTTAGCTGTCGTGAATCGTGTTGCAATATGAGAGTGTAGATATCTCTTTGAGATCTTGATTTCAGCTTCTTTGGATATATGCCCAGAAATGGGATTGCTGGATAATTTTGAGTAATCTCAATACTACTTTCCATAGTAGCTGCACCAATTTATATTCCCACCAACAACGTTCAAGAGTTCCCTTTTCGCCACATCTTTGCAACATTTGTTATCTTGCCTTTTTTTTTTTTTATATAATGGGCATCCTCACAGGTGTGAGGTGATATTTCATTGTGGTTTGGATTTACATTTCCCTGATGATTAGTGATGCTGAATGCCTTTTCATATACCTATTGACCATTTGTATGTCTTATTTAGTAAAAGGACTATTCATTTCCTTTCCCTATTTTTTAATCTTTTTTCTATTGAGTTGGAGGAGTTCCTCATATATTTTGGATAGTAGCCCTTTATAAAATAATATATGGTTTGTAAATATTTTCTTTTATTCCATAGGTTGCCTTTTAATTTTTTGATTGTTTCTTTTGCTGTGCAGAAGCTTTTCAAATTAATGTGATCCCACTTGTCTATTTTTGCTTTTTCTGCCCAAGCTTTTTGTGTCATAGACAAAAAATTATTGCCAAGGCCAATGTTCATAAGCTTTTTTTTTTTTTTTCCATAAGCTTTTTTTTCTAAGTTTTCTTTTAGGAGTTCTATGGTTTTCGGTCTTAGGTTTAAGTCTTTAATTCATTTTAAATTGTATTTTTGTATATGATGTGAGATAAGGGTCCAATTTTATCCGTTTGCATGTGGATATCCAGTTTACCAAACACCATTTATTGAAGAAACTACCCTTCCCCATTTTGCATTCTTGGCACAATTGTTGAAGATCAGTTGACCATATATACATAGGTTTATTTCTGTGCTCTTTATTCTGTTCCATTGGGCTATATCTGTGGTCTCCAACCCCTGAGTTGCAGACCTGTACCAGTCTGTGGCCCGTTAGGGACTAGGCTGCAGAGCTCTGCCACACCTCCTGCCCCTCTTCATCTGTGGAAAAGTTGTCTTCCATGAAAGTTGGGAATGGGAGTGGTGGGGAGGAAGAGCACACAGCAGGAGGTGAGCGGTGGGCAAGTAAGGGAAGCTTCATCTGTATCTACAGCTGCTCCCCATCACTGGCATCACTGCCTGAGCTCTGCCTCCCCATCGCTGCCCCCCCCATTCCCCACCCCTACCCCGTCCATGGAAAAATTGTCTTCCATGAAGCCTGTCCCTGGTGCCAAAAAGGTTAGGGACCGCTGGTCTATATGTTGTCTGTTCTTATGCTGTGTAGCTTTGTAATATATTTTGAAATCAGGGAATGTGATGACTTCAGTTTTGTTCTTTCTCAAGATTACTTTAGTTATTTGGGAGTCTTTTATGGTTCCACATGAATTTCAGGATTTTTTTTCTGTTTGTATAAAAAACACCATTATGATTTTGATAGGGAGTGCATTGAATCTGTAGGTTTCTTTGAGTAGTATGGACATTTTAACAATATCTATTCTTCTAGCACATGAGTACAGAGGGTCTTTTCATGTTTTTTGTGTGTGCTTTAATTTCTTTCATCAGCATATTATAGTTTTCAGTGTACAGGCTTTTCACCTTCTTCATTAAGTTTATTCCTAAATATGTTATTCTTTTTGATGCTATTGCAAATAGGATTATTTTCTTAATTTCTTTTCAGATAATTATTTGTTAGTGTATGCAAATGTAATTTTTGTATGTTGATTTTGTATCTAGCAATGTTGCTGAATGCATTTATTAGTTCTAAGTGTTTTTGTGATGTCTTTAGGGTCTGCTTTTTCTTACTGGTTTTCTTCCTGCATGACCTGTCCGTTATTACAAGTGAGGTACTGAAGTCTGCTACTATTATTGTGTTGCTCTTTATAGATCCCTTTATTTCTGTTAGCATTTTCTGTATATATTTAGGTGTTCCAATGTTGGGTGTATATATATTTATGATTATTATGTCCTCCTGTTAAATTGACCATTTTATCTTATGTAATGACATTCTTTGTCTCTTGTGACAGTTTTTTACTTCAAGTCTATTTTTTCTAACGAAAGTCTAGCCACCTGTGCTGTCTTTCAGTTCCTATTTGCATGGACTATCCTTTCTTACCCCTTAAAAATGCCATTATGATTTTGATGGGGATTGCATTGAATCTGTAGGTTTCTTTAAGTAGTATGGACATTTTAACAATATCAGTTCTTCTAATACATGAGTACAGGGTGTCTTTTCATGTTTTTTGTGTGTGCTTTAATTTCTTTCATCAGTATATTATAGTTTTCGGTGTACAGGCTTTTCACCTCTTTCATTAAGTTTATTTAATTTTTAGCTTACGTGTGCTCTTAAATCTAAAGTGGGTCTGTTATAGACAACATATACTTGGATCTTATTTTTTATTTTCATTCAGCCACTCTAACGTCTTTTGATTGATAAGTTTAATCCATTTACATTTAAAGTAATTTTTGATTACTAAAGACTTACTATTGCCATATTGTTGGTTGTTTTCTGTCTGCTTTGTAGTTATTTTATTCCTCTCTCGATGTTTTCCTTTGTAGTCTGATTATTTTTTATAGTGACATACTTTGATTCTTTTCTCTGTATGTTCTTTGTTTCTGCTATAGTTTTTATTTGTTATTACTATGAGAAATGCATAGGATTTCTTATTCTTGTAGCAGTCTATTTTGAGCTGATGAAAACTTCAATTGCATGAAAAACTTTACACTTTTACTGTATCTTCCTGACAGTTTATATTATTGATATCGGAATTTACTTTTTTAATCATATGTTTGATACCAACCAATTTTTGTGGTTGTATTTATTCTTAGTACTATATTGTCTTCTACCTGTTATACTAAGATTACAGGTGATTATGCATCACCTTTACAATATTACATTATTCTGTATTTACCTATATATTTATCTTTACCAGTGAGATTTATACTTTCATATGCTTTTATTTTGCTTGTTAGTGTCCTTTTGTTTCAACTTGAAGAGCTCCCTTTAGAGCTTTTTGTAAGGCAGATTTAGTTGTGACAAATTCCCTCAGTTTTTGTTTGCCTAGGAAAGTCTTTATCTTTCTTTAACTTTTATAGGACAGTTTTTTTGGGTATAATATTATTGATTGGCAGTTTTTTCTTACAGTATGTTGAATATATCATCCCACTCTTTCCTGGCCTACAAGATTTCTGCTGATAAATCCTCTGAGAGTCCTATAGGAGTTTCCTTGTATGTGATGGGTAGCTTTTCTCTTGTTGCTTTTACAATTCTCTCGTTGTCTTTGATTTTTAACAACTGAATTATAATGTATCTCTATATAGACCTCTTTAGGTTTGATTTATTTGAGTTTTTAAAAGATTCTTGAATTTGGATGGTGATTTCCCTCCCTAGATTTGGGAAGTTTTCAGCCATTATTTCTTTAAATAGACTTTTTAACTCTCTTTCTCTTTTGCTCCTGGGACTCCAATAATACATATATCAATGGTGTTCCATAAGTGTTATAGGCTTGCTTTACTCTTTTTTATTCTTTTCTCTTTTATTTCTTCTGATTAATTTCAAATGACCTGTCTTTGGGCTTGCTGATGTTTTCTTCTACTTGATAGAGTTTGATGTTGATGTTCTCTATTGAATTTTTATGTTAATTCATTATAATTATTCAGCTCCAGAATTTCTGAATTTCTAATTGGTTCTTCTTTATGGTTTTTATCTCTTTGTTGAACTTCTTACTTTGTCATGTATTGTTTTTCTGATATTGCTTAGTTGTCTGTCTGTGTTCTCTTGTAGCTTACTGAACTTTTGAAAGAAAATTAATTTGAATTCTTTGTCAGGCAGGTCATAGATCTCCATTTCTATAAGGCTGGTTACTGGAACTTTATTTTGTTATTTTGGTAGTGTCATGTTTCTCTGAATCTTGGTGTTACTTGTGGCCTCGCACTGATGTCTGCATATTTGAAGAAGTAGTCACCTCTACTAGTCTTTACAGACTGGCTTCAGCAGGGAAAGCTTTTCACTAGTCAGCATGACCAAAGATTCTGGGTAGGTTTGCCGCTGGGGTGTGTGGATGGCTGGTGGTCCCGGTGCCAAGGTCTCTGAGGGCAGGCTTGAAGCCTGCCTGGGGTCCAGAGTCTTGGGGGACATGCCTTTGTGCTGGGATCTTCAGAGAAGATCTTGCTTTACTCTCTTTTCCCCACAGGATAACTCCCAGCCCAAGGGTATTTCTTTTTGCATTGTACTGCATGGGCTTGGTGGAGGGGAGGAGAGGGTGATGTGGGTAATTAAAACTGTCCTTTTTACCCTCTTCAATGCATATTTTCTAATTTTTGTGCTCTTCCCAGGTGTAGTAATCTCTCATGTGGATTCTGGACCTCTTTTGGAGGTATTTTCATCCATGGATGTTTGTAAAATTGGTGTTTCTCTGAGGGGAATGAGGGCTGACACCTCCTATTCTGCCATCTTGCTGATATCACTCTAAAGCATTATTATAGAATGAGCACCCACTATCCTACTTGCTAGAGATCATTTCATATCAAAGTGTCCCCTACAGTTATCTCTGAGCTTTTTCTGTGATATTGTAATACTTAACATGGAAGGACAAGATTCTCTGATACCTTAGTTCAATTTTCTTGTTGTAGTTTTGATTATTCATCTGTTCTGGATTCTCATGACACATAGCTAGACTGTTGCTTCCACTGGGACTGATGTTTATGACTTCTCTCTGGCCTCAGTGAGAAGACAGTGCTCTTCTTATGTGCAAAATATCCATCTTTGCTGTCCTTCTGGATTCTCTGGAGCAAGCAATAAGATCTGCCTCCTTGAAACAGAGGGTTGTATAACACTTGCCTATTTCAGAAACTAGCCATGTATTTGTGCTTCTGCTGTCAGTGCCGGCTCCAGGTGGAGTTCCTGCAGAAACAGAATGCTCAGTGTTGCTGCGTACACCGTGATGCCTTCACCTCAATCATCTGGACCATTCCCACCCTCTCTACATGTCTCCACTCCTTCCAGTCCCTCTCCCTTCTATGCCAAAAGCCCCCTCCATTTTCTGACCCTGGATCAACTACTTCTCCAGGAGGACTGGTGAGGCACATGTTAATTTAGTGCAGGAGAATGCTCCAACACCAATCACTAGTATGTAATTTTGGCCTAAAGAACCTAGCAAGACAATAACAAAATTTACTTTTTCTTGGGCTAAGGTTATCTATGGTCACCTTGTCTCATAAAAAACTAAATACATTTATGTAATTGTCTTAAAATTGTGTGAACTATTTTTTAAACTAAATTATTTAAAATTGATGATAATTGTACATATTCTTGGGGTACATGGTGATATTTGATACATATAATGTATAGCAATCAGATCAGGGTAATTAGCATATGCATCATTCTCAAACATTTATCACATTTTTGTGTTGGGAACATTCAATATCCACTTTCTAGCCATTTGAGACAATATGATATATTATTATTAACTAAAGTCATCCTGCAGTAGCATAGCACACTAGAACTTATGCCTCCTAGCTAACTATTATTTTGTATCCTTCAACAAATCTCACCCCACCCCACCCTTCCCCCGATCATTTCCAATCTCTGGTGTCCTCTGTTTTACTTTTTACTTCTATGAGATCAACTTTTTTTTTTTAGCTTCCACATATGAGTGACAACATGCAGTATTTCA
The DNA here is from genome assembly GCA_963575035.1 of Avahi laniger. NCBI lineage: Eukaryota > Metazoa > Chordata > Mammalia > Primates > Indriidae > Avahi > Avahi laniger. The sequence goes on from CAUYSK010110700.1 coordinate 70,015, forward strand.
CTTTTTGTTCCTGGCTTATTTCACTTAACATAATGTCCTCCAGATGAATTATTTTTAAAAATGTGTGCTGTTATACCAAACATGAAATTAACATCAACATTTGTATGCATGTCATCTTGTGATTTCAACCCAATTTTGTGGTAGTATTCACATTTTTGTGCATGGTAAATATTTATATGATTCCAACTTATTCTCTATGGACCTAGGGCAAAAAAAGAAAGTTTTGACCAGCTGCGAAGTCTCATGTTCCTCAAACTGTATCTGAATCAAATAAATAAAAAGAAGGCGATTCCAAGTGTAGACAAACAATTGCACTTTATAATACATGAGCCCCTGCTTGTGTTGGCATTCCCTTGATGCATAAAAGTTGTGACAGTGTTCAAACTGTTAAATGGTTTAATAATTTTGGTACATACTACATTATCAGATGAATGGGGGATGGCAAGCAGGGAGTAGATGGGAACAGGTCAGGTTGTCTCAAAATTATGTGCCCATGATCTTGAGCCTCTGCCCTGCCAGAATCTCAGTGGCAGAGAAGATGAGCAATCAGAGTTCACCTTAGTGGTTAAGAGCACAGGAGTTTTGAGAGGTGCCACAAAAGATTGTCATTTATCTTCTTGCTTAGGAGGTTTGAACAGAGCTCCTATGACCTGCAAGGAATGTGTTATGTCTGTATTTCTGTCTGAAGGCTTTCGTCAATTGTGGGTTTTATAAATATACACTGGGTACCTTCTTGGGGAGGAGGTGGAAGGGCTTTAGGGATTTCTTTCTGTACTCCTTTTTATTAGTGAGGGCGAAGCAGTCCCTGTCTGGATCAGAGACATAGTCTACTAAGTAGTCAGAAAAAAAAAATATGGAATTCAGGGGAGACAGCAGAGGAATGAAAACCAGTGTCATGAGGCTGGCCAGAAGCAGAATGAGGTGTACGAGAGCAAGGCACAGGGAAGGCTTTGAAGCTGGAGTCCTGGCAGGTCTGAGGCTCTGCCGGTGGAAGGTAAAGCTGAGACAGGAACTGCAGTTCATGCTTGTGAGACAGGTAGTGCAGTTCGTACTTGGACAGCAGTAAAGGAATAGGTTCAAGGAATCTTGCAACTCCTGGTTCAGGAGAATAACACGCCAGGGGGCGTCTGGGGGTCTGCTGAACCACTTAGGGGTGGCTGCACACAGATTGGATATGCCTGATCTGGTGGGGAGCTGACTTCCTGCAGGGTCTGAGCACTTGCCAAGATGCATCAAACCTAGCAGTCGCTACTCACTTCTTCCAGAATGTGTGAGTGAAACTGATGCAACCTTAAACTGCTTGAAATTTATTTCTATTATTAATAGTTTGATGCCTGGGAAAAAAACCGAAGGCCCTCAAGACTCAAGATATTGACATTTCTTCTTTTCCTTCCACTAAAGGATGATAACTTAGAGGTTAACTAAAGGTGTGTGAAGTGAACCTTGTGGAAAATTTAAAAGGAACAGGTCATGGCCTCTGGACTGTGTTTTGAGATACAAGAATAATGAGCTTGCTGCTGCTAGAGGCTGCTGGACCAAAAGGGTTTTGTGAAAACCAAACTTACTCCCCGGATCAAGAGGGATTCAAACTGAAATGTGAGAGAGCTGTAAGGGGGACCCAGATAAAACAGCACTGGAGGAAACTGGACGGTGAGGGCATGATCTAGAATAGCGATTCCCAAATGTGAGGAGCTTCAGTTCTCCATGAGGTTAATTAGCGTTAAGCTAAAAAGGGTTCTGTGAGCAAGTAGGCGTGAAACCCGAGGTTATACGACCCTAACCAGGTTTCTTTAGGGAAAACTAACCTCTCCCTCCAATGCGCATGACGACTTTGAGATGGGATTAGAGAATACAGTGTTCCATAACTTCTTTGGCCATAGAATCTTTTTTTCTCTACTGACATCTCTTAAAGTATCATAAGAAAGCCAGTGACCTATGGCACCCTAATTGGGAAATACTTATCTAGAAGAATGAAGTTCTATAGAATTTCTTTGATCTCTTTCCATAATTCTACAAGCCTTCGAGTAGATTGGTTGGGATTTGAGAGAACTCAATGAATAAAGGCCTCTTCCCTGCCAGTGTTAGGAGCCAATTTAGAGATGAGCTGTGAAGTCAGAAAGGAAATCTAGGAGAGCTTCCTAAGTCAAAGCTGGATGGAGAATGTAGCATTTGTTCTTTTAGTCATGTGGTGTTATGGACTGAGTTATGTCACCCCAAAATTCATATGTGGAAGCCTTAACCCCCAAAATAATGGTATTTGGAAATGCAGCTTTTAGTAGACAATCAGGTTTAGATGAGGTCATGAGAGTGGGGTTCTCACAATGGGATTAGTTACCTTATAAGAAGAGGTACCAGAGGGATCCCTCTCCCTGCTCTCTGCCTTGTGAGGACTCAGCAGGAAGGTGGCCATCTGCAAGCCAGGAAAGGGCCCTCACCAGAACCCAACCGATGCTGCCTCCTTGAGCCTGGACTTCTACCCTTCAGGACTGTGAGAAAATAAATTTCTGTTGTGTAAGCCACCCAGTCAATGCTGTTTTTTTATAGCAGCCTGAGCTAAAACATGTGGGTTTCCTAAGGTGAACTCAATCCACTCAGTCAAAAGAAGCTCTGGAAAAAATGCAGCCCTCTGCAATGGGGCAGTTTCTTGCTTGGCTGAGAACTGATCAAATCCATGGAGGTGAGTAAATCTTCCCTGCAGGCCGAGAGTATTCTCCCAAACTCACCAATTAGATAGGTCATGCCTTCTCCTTCACGGAGGGCATAGGTGGGCAAGGAGATGGAAGGAAGCATTAGAATTGGAGGAAAATGTGTTATTCCCTCACAAGGTCCCCAGTTTACTCAAAGGAAAAGGTAACTTACTGAGGAAGACTTTGTTTTGGAATAATATTTGTGTCCTGATGTCCTGTGTGATCATGAAATAAAACTGAATGAAGGAAATTTATATGTGTATAAATCCTGGCATAATTCCTGGTGTGTTGTACATATTCAGTGAATATTTGCTAAATGAGAAAATCTGTGAAATTCACCTATGTCTCCCCTAGTCTGGTTATAGAAATTTCAATTAGCTCGTTAAGACCAGTAAACACATCACTGCACACTAGGTAACACCTAAGGACCCACCTTGAGGGCATATCCAGGTCCATATGCAGAGAAAAGATAGGCAAAGGAAAGATTTGGTGAACTAAGTATGTCCTTAGGAGCTAAAGAGGAGATTGGAAGTGTAGTGTGGGTTCTAAGGACTATCTTGGCAAAGAAGCTAGCACTGCAGCCATAGCGTTGAGACCTGGGAAGTTCTAGGACCTTCGTCATGTTCTTCCGTAATGCATTCCTTCTAGAGTTTTTCCATTTGTTTGTGTTTCCATCATGATTAATAGTAAAATTCATAAAAGTCAAAGACCTGTGAGTTTATCTTTGGAAGCATCCAGAAGGAGAGGAACGAGAGAGATTCTGCCAGGCTTGGGGAGAGGGACACGTATGGATGGAGTGTCAAGGAAAAGAGGGGACCACAAGAGCTGATCTGAGCCTTCCATGGTCGAGGGGCTTCACAAGGGTGGGACTCATGAGCAATTATAAAATGTGAGGATTTAACTTATTTAAATAAACTAGACCTATACAATGGGCTAGTGAAATAGCAGTTCCATCCAGATAATGAGCACAGGGTGGAGAAGTTCAAATCTGCAAACTGAAGCAAGGGTTCTATCATACTGAACTCTAGATCTTCTCATCCAACAGGCATTGTCAAGATGCCAATTGGCTATAAAGCCATCAATTAATGAATTAGACACACCATTTGCGTTACATAGACCCCTATCGGTTATAACACAGTTGGGAATTAGTAATGCGTAATGAAAATAATAATTACTGAGGCTCTCATTTTTTAAAAACTCTTTTGATCTTTGGTTTTTTAGTTAACTCAGGTATATGCTACATGCAAAACTGCAAGATCCTGGACAAGGGTGATAAGAGAAGGGCAAACAAAGCTGCATTCAGGTTTGGTTTTGAAGTGTTTTTTAACCAATTTATTATTTTTAGCTTGTGATAACAAGACCAACTTTGAGCTATTATGAACATCTTTATTGCTAAAATTTTTAGAGGAAAAAACATTTTGTTATTTTGAGTCTGAAATTCTCTATTCCAAATTCTTTCTTTCCTAAAGAAACAATTGTTATTGTAACACAATTTCCTGTGTTTATTCTCAAAAACACAACTTTCATGTTTTATAAGAGGACAAAGTGTGTATCATTCAACATCTCACCTTGGAATTTCCCTTTTCTGAGAAACCCTCCCCACGTCCATTCCGTGATTGGTCCTATGGCAGGGGGTTGTAATCAAGTATTTATGTGTTGGCCACCTCCTCTGGGACAGGGGCAGAGGCTGTGTCTTGTTTACTGTTTATATTACACCAAATACAACATAGCCCTACAATAAATACCGATTAAATGAGTGAATCAACAAAAGGGAGAAGAAGCAGGTGAGGTATTGCAGGAGGAGTCTGGAAGAGCCCACTGGGCCAAACCAGGACATGAGGGATGAATAGGACCAAGTGAATTGAAGAGAGGCAGGGGTGAGAAGGAAGGAAAAAAGGAAAGAATAAAAAGAGTTCCAGGCAGATTTAATATTAATAGCATATCAGAACCCAGGGAGAAAAGCAAAAACATGATGCACTCTGTTCTGCTAGAACAGGAATGTAATGTTCTTGAAAACTTCACACGATAGCAAAATCAAGTTATTAAAGTATCATTTCGATAGGAAAAGAGGGTGAGGAGGTTAGGGGTTTTTAGATGCAAAATTACAGATGATTATATATATATATATATTTTTTTTTTTTTTTTCAAAATTTTCAAAGAATGAAGATCTTGAACCAGTGGGGACTTCAACTAGACAGACATCTGCTGGAGGTCTAACTCCGTGAAAACACATCAACTGATAAAAGGTTATAAAAGCCTAATAATAATTTCATTTTTCATAAGCTGGAACAAACAATAAAGGGGATGGGCGCTGCGAATGTAACAGTGATGGGATAAGAACAGGGTAGTGCTAAGGAAGTGGGGTGACCTTTCCTTGAGTTTTCCCCTCTCTCCCTCCCTCCCATTCGACTGTCTTCCTTCAATGCTTACTGTGTGTTCAGTGCCAGAGATACAAGATAAAGATTAGTGACATTCCATTCATTTATCTTCTCAAGGAGCTCACAGACGAGGGGGAAGATAGCTAGCAAGCGTAACTAGAAAGTAATATTAGAGATGGCACTGATGGGTTCAAATTGTGAAATTAAACACAAGAAGTTATGAGTGCATGGTGGCATTAGCTAGGGAGCTGGTTTCATTGGAAGTTGTCTGTTAGAATGTACAGGAACCTCCATGCTGTTCTCCATAGTGGCTGTACTAATTTACATTCCCACCAGCAGCGTATGAGGGTTCCTCTTTCTCCACATCCTCACCAGCATCTGTTATTGCCTGAGTTTTAGATAAAAGCCATTGTAACTGGGGTGAGATGGTATCTAACTGTAGTTTTGATTTGCATTTATCTGGTGATTAGTGGTGTTGAGCATTT
>CAUYSK010110702.1:0-10410 GCA_963575035.1 Avahi laniger
CTGTAGTCCCAGCTACTTGGGAGGCTGAGGCAGGAGGATCGCTTGAGCCCAGGAGTTTGAGGTTGCTGTGAGCTAGGCTGACGTCACAGCACTCTAGCCCAGGCAAGAGAGTGAGACTCTGTCTCAAAAAAAAAAAAAAAAGTTAGATTTATTCAGAAAGTTAGATTTATTCAGAAGCCTTACTAAGGACCGTAGACAACGCCTGCCGAGCAGGAGTGGGCCTGCTCCAATACTCACACATGGGGCTGCGGGTTCAGCACGTGCCAAGTCCTATCAGACTTGCGCAGAAATTACATTAACGCACCGCGACATCAAGGTCTGGGCTTTAGAATACATCTGGATATAGATTACCCAAGCATAACCGCTAACCCTGTCAGAGGTTATCTTATGCATAGGAAAAGGCAGGGATTGGGGTTATCTTTTAAGGAATATAGTGGCCCAAGACACGGTGGGTCATGTGCTCTGTCCTGTTTCGTCCTCAAAAGGTCTTTCCAGAGAGCTGCGCCTCATCACAGAGTCGGGGGCTCTGTGGAATTGTGTCGGCAAGCAGCAACGCACAAATCAACGTGGCTCCACCAGTCTGTTACTTTGTCTGCTGTGACTCATCAAGGAAGGAGGGATTTTAGCATCTGACAGACCAGATATAGCTCTCAGGACCGTTGGGGAGCCCCCCGGGCACTAAGTAATAAGCAATTTGCTGCGTGCTCCTGCTGGGCCTCCAGAGTCTTGGGCCTCTCTCCCATCCTCCTCCTCATTTGGCTTCCCCACCCCATCCTCGCTGCCCTCTGCGATGCTTCCACTGTGACCTGCCAGGCTTTCCTGCTGGAGGGGCCAGGTCTATTTTCTTTATGCTAAAACTCAATCTAGCACAGGACCACTCGCAAGCGTGGTGGGGGGAGTGGGGACAGAGACTGGAAATCAGATTTTAAGAATAGAAGCAGCTCTGGACCAAGATTGGGCCTACACTGGCCAATGAAATAGAGTCCTTGTATAATTTCATCTTTTCCACAGGCTGGTCAATGGGCCCTGAGCTATTATTCAGGACTCAACACTCTCGTGATAAAAATAAAAGTTCCTTAATATTTTGCACTTTACCAAGCCCATTTACAGTTCTGATCTCCTTTGGCTCCAATGAACACCCTGGGAGGTATTCCTGGGAGAACACGGAGGGCTCCCAAACGGTCTTCAAAGCCAGTTCACATGTCAGACAGTAACATTCCTCACTCCTTGGTGAGTCATTTGCATTTCTAAAGTGAGTTTCCTTTCAGAATAACTGGGCTGAACTGTGTGTGTCAGTAACTGGGCTTTAGAGCTGGCGGAACAGAGCAGAGATTCTGTGCGCTTTAAATTCTGTGCTCTTCTAGGACATCTTTCTACCTCCCAGATGAGGTGGATGAGACAGTTTTATATGCAGTGCCTGGTTGTGATTCTTTGAGAATAAAAATCATTGGGCTGTAAAGGCAAAAATTGGCCTGATTTACCCCCCAAACCCAAGAAATAAACACCTAGTAGTTTTCTCAGTGTGCAGAAAATTCAGGGAATCTTCTGGTAACACAAGCATTTAGCGTTACACACAAGCAATGCCTGCACCATAAGAGTTGGCATCCGTTTTCTGTAATGACTTCTGAATCATCTGATTTCCGACAAGATAATAGTCTCTATTTCATAAGATACAGTGAAGATTGAGTTAATACATTCATCATGTTACCTATTTTTATTATAAGAATTTTTTTTCTTTCCAAAATCATTATGGTCTCTATATTGGACCAATGATAGAAGTAGCCGAGAACTTGAGAAGTTTTGTAAATAGAAGAAATTTTGGCTTTAGCTGGGAGAGGAACAGAGATTCAGTCCCTTCTTACTGAGTCCCGGATTGGTGGTGGATCTGGATTTGGGAAATCGGGCTGAAGTCAGGGTGATTTCACTCCCCGCCCCCACCTCCAGCCCGGCACGCACAGCAGGGCTCCAAAGACTCAGGGTGTATTCTGCTGGCCCTTCCTTCAAATGCTAATGAGCAGCTCACAAAAGCTAAACAGCAGGACCAAACTGGTTTCTGCCACCCGGAGCAGCTGGGAATTACTGCCCTACCCTCCCTCCCTGAGACTTCCCAGGCCCTCCCTCTCCCACATCCCCAGCAGCTGCCCTTCAATTGCCAGGAAGCCACCTGCTGTAACTCTTCTCTCTGGGACTGTGTGGCCCCCAAAGACTTCACATGAAATCCAGACACCCCCAGTTCTCCAAACCCCTCTGACTATTATTTCCTCTCCTTACCAGCTTTTCACAGACCTTTGTCTTTCCCTGCCGTTGTACCAGGGATTCCGGGCACACAGCAGCTTCCTGCCAGCCCCTACCAGGTGGTCCTTGAGGAGGCTCCGGTGGGTGGCATAGCCCTTTGGTCCTTTGAATATTCACAGTGTTCTTATAAGGTAGGTAGAATTGACTCCATTTTGGGGATGAAAAAACAGGCACCCAAGGAGATGAAATAACCTAACCGGAATCATACAGTTAATAAGTGACAGAACCAATATTTAATACAGGACTATTGGGCACCCTGCCCAACCCTGTCCTCCCTATCACAATGTCTCCTTTCTAGAGTCAAGAGCCATTTCTGATTGGAGGAGGGACAGGGTAACTGAGTCTGGATGAGAACAGGGTCTGAGGAAGGACCAAGATTTGGAATCACTTGAGAGAAACCTCAGATCCGGCCCTGCTGGAGGCCAGAGGTTCTCGGCCCAGTTCCTGTCCCTCCCAAAATCTTGGTGGGGCTTGTCCTTGGTGCCGACTACAAGTAAGTAGCTTTCACAAGACAGAATTGAGAGCACACACTGGTCTCAATTCCTCTTTTGACACTCCTGACTGGTTTTTGTAGGTGCCTCTGTCTCATGCACCCAGAGTAACTTTGTTAAGCTCTAAGATCCTGGGCCATTAGGAAGTGGCTCTGAGCTGTCTCTCTCTCCCTGATAATCTGTCACATCTCGAGGTTGATAGTCCAATAGGGTTCTGCCAGGTTGCAGAGAGAAGACCTTCAGTTGGCTAGGGATTATGGAGCGATTTGTTTAAAACCAATATGATGTATTTAAGATCAGTTATAACATGACCTTTTGCTATGGTTACTGGCAGCAATAATATTATAATAATCCCCTGCATTTGTATAGCACTTTCATGGTTTCCAGAGGACTTTTACACACACTTTCTCATTTCATTGTCACAACCACCCTGGGGGATGGGCAGCGTGGGTGTTAATAGCATCATTTCACATAAGAGAACTCTGAGCTGAGAGGTCTGGTGACTTGCTTTCTGTTCTGTAGTGAATAAGTACAAGGGGCCCTGAGGCAGCTCTCCTACTCCAATTGCAGAGATATATCCACCAAAGTACAGTCACTGTTAAAGATCTACACACTACACACTACTCACGCAGGTGTTTACTGATTATGTGCTTAGATTATGCTTTAGAATGGCAACTCCCTATCTCTTAGGTTCTTCTCACCTCCCTAAAGAATCCTTTTCCCTCCTCTACTACTTGATTTTGTTTTTGTTTGTTTGTTTGTTTGTTGAGACAGGGTCCCCTCTGTCCCCTGGGTAGAGTACAGTGAAGTCATCACAACTCACTGCAACCTCAAACTCTTGGGCTCAAGGGACCCTTCTGCCCCAGCCTCCTAAGTAGCTGGGACTACAGACACCCACCAACACACCTGGCTAATTACTTTTTGCAGAGATGGTGTCTCATTCTTCCTTACACTGGTCTCAAACTCCCAGCCTCAAGAGATCCTAAGGCCTTGGCCTCAGTCTCCCCGAGTGCTAGGAATACAGGCTTGAATCATCGTGTGTGGCCTACTACTTGAATAAGTAAATATTAAGATGAGAGTTGACTAGTCTTAAACAAAAGATGATGGCCAAATTATCACATTAATAAAGATTTTTTAAAAATTATAACACCCAATGCTGGTAAAGATACAAGGACATAAAAACACTCATACACCACTGATAGGATATAAATTAGTGTATTGTTTCTGAGGGACAATTTGATAATAACCATTAGGATCTCTTAAAACAGACTTTTTTATTTAGCAAATCCATCCATCTCTAAAAATATTCTTTCCTAAAAAAATAGTCTGAGACTACAGAAAGAAATTGTATGTATCATGATATGTTTATCTCTGTTATCTAAAACACAACAACGAAAACATGAAATAATCTGGATATTTTTTAACAGATTAATTAAATTAAGATCGACTGAGAAGATGAACTATTCTGCGGTAATAGAAAACAGTGCTATGGAGGAATATTTAACCATTTTGGGAAATGTTCATTATGTTGTTTAGTGGAGGAAAACTAACAAAATAAGTATGCAAGTCATCTCACTCTGATTTTTTAAAAAGATAGGTCTCACTAGAAAGAGTCAAATGTTAAGAGTAGTTATCTCTGGGTCCACCCTCCCTTTCTCGCTCCTTTGGTTCCTTCCTTCATTCCTCCATTCCTTTCTTCCTTCCCTCCCTTTTTTCCTTCTTTTCTTTTTTGTATTTTCCAATAAATCCAACAAACCTGTGCTGCATTTGTAATCAGATAAAAGAAATATTTCTTTTTTAGATGAAAGTCTAAGACGGGGCTACTCAGGAACCACTGAAGGTGGTGGGCGGAGTTTGTGGTCGCTGGAAGCAGAGAAGAGGGAATGACTAGCTGGACTGGCAGAAAATATTCTGGTATTAAAGTATTGCCCCACCGCCTTTTCCCACTTATCTAAAGAGGATGTTTTGAATGAATTTATAAGAAAAGTCAGCAATTAGGCTTCTTTGAAAGGAGGCTGGTAGTTTTCATCACTGGTGGTTAGTCCAGGTGAGCCCTGCCTCCTTTCTGACTCTGAAAGCTTCTGGAGTAGGGCAAAGTGGCTGAGTCTGTCTTTGGTGTCACCCTTCTTCCTCCCAGTAAGCCAAGCTGGTGCCATCTCCACCCTGCGCTGTGCTCTTCCAGAAGGCCATGCCCACCTATGAAGGTCTTGTGTTTACCCAAGACTCTGGACTTTAATCCTGAGGGCAATGGGAGCCGTTGGCCGGGGAACCATCCACTCTTAACCCTGTCTTCACATCCTGAGATCAGTAGGCTAACCTTGCCAGGACCAAAAGAAAAAGAATCAATCAGGTAGAAGTTGTAGGTGGAAGAGATAGGGAGATGGAACTGGGGAGAGTGGAGGGATACAATCCTACACAAGAGCTGCTTAGTGAGCATCTCAGCCCTTGCATATCAACCTTTCGCATCTCTTTAGTCATCAGCATAGGGCATAATGACTATTCTCCACACTGCACCCCATCATGTACTTATTTCATTAAGTAATCAGATGCTGCCACCTGACCCTTCCTGAGGTTGGGGATGCCAGTTCTCCTCCCTACAGCATTATTGTTCTTCAGAAAGGTAAGATTGCTATGGCGGCTGCATTTCCCGTGATGTCATGACTAACTTACACATGTCTCAGGGATGCATCACCCAACCACACTTCTAGTCCAAGTTTGAAAGTCTTCATAACTCTTTTCTTTCAAAATATTTTCCCCTTTTTGTTTGAATGGCAGAAAAAAATCTAAAAAGCTAAAAAACTCCAAAGACCATAAGGCTAGCTAGCAATGGGCCACTAATGCCTGAAATGATTATCGTTAGAGATTATTTCTTTGGGTCTAAGAAGCCTTTGGATGGATGAGAGACCACCAACAGCTGTTCAATCTTTGGCTGCCATCCTGACTTCTCAGCTCTACAGCTGACAAGCTAAGAGGCGCTAGCTGAGTAAGGCCCCACTCTGGCTTCTAAGGGGCCTTTTTGCTCTAGTTGAGAGAAGACTGTGTAGAGGGTTATGGGGAAAAAAAAGGAAGACAAGTTATAAGACTGTCACAATAATCCAGGCAAAAGATAATGGTAACTGGCACCAGATTGGTGTTTTAGATACATTTTCAAGGTAGAATTTGCTGGTAGATCTGATATGGAACATAAAAGCAAGGATGACTTCAAGATTTTTGATCTGAGCAATTGGAAGGATGGAGTTGTGATTTAAGGAAAAGCAAAGACTATGAAAGGGGACAGGGATGGGATGCATCATAAATTCAGTTTTGGACGAATGTTTGACATGCCTGTAGACACTTCCAAGGGGAGATGTTGAGTAGCTAGATGAATATGTTATATGTCTGGACTGGAAAAATCTAGGGTAAAAATATAAATTTGGGAGTTGTCAGCATATAGATGGTATTTAACACCATGGGACTGAATGAGATCACCAAAGAATGAATGTATATGTTGAGAAGAAAAGCAGCTCAAAGATTAACCCAGGGTACTGCAGAGTACATAGGTTAGGAGGGTGGGTAGGAACCAACAAAAAACTAATTTTTGAGTTGTCAGTGAGGTCAAGAGAAGAGTAGGCCTGGAGACCAAGCGAATATAATATTCCAGAAAGAGGAAGAGATCAATTGTGTCAAACTCCATGGTTAGGTTGGGTAGTGGAGGTCATTGCTAAACTTGTACGGAGTCAGTGTTCAGGAAATGAAGGAATGAATGAGCATAAATTTTCCTCCAATTATATTTGATCCAGGACCCAAGAGATCAGGGACTTTGTTTCTTCAGGAAGAGTTTGATGAATCTGATAAATGATTGTAGAATTATTTGAACTAAATACCTTTTCCCTTAGTGTCTAAGTTCTTCCTTAGAGTCATAAGGGGTGAGAAATTTCACAAAGTTCCCAATCTCTGGAAGCCAGGTAGTCTGGAATTGCCTGCGGCTATTTCTCTGTACAATTCCACACAGCCATACAACACCCCAATCCCTTCAGGGCAAAAGTGTCACCAACATCTAAAAAACAAATACTGTCCTCCTAAAGTTACAGGAAAAACACCTGTAAACTGACTCAAATGAGTGTAGTTCATTTTATTAGGTTCCTGTAAGTAACCACATTCTTGAGATAATTAACTCATATCATTGTTCAATAAGGTCTTTTCTTGGAAATTTTAATGATTCAAAGCATATTCCCATAAAATACCAGTGAAAACTTGAATCTAAAGCTGCTGAACCCTGATGCATTTTTCTCTGGAAAGAGGAAGATTCTACTTTGAGGGCAGTCGTTCTATAACAGCTCCCCTTTCTTGGGTGCTCAGAGACCCCCTTAAGAGACATGGCTGTCATTAAAAGGAATTGTTTCCTTTACTGGACAGCTTTTCCTGGCCACCTTTGTCTGTGAGTATTAGGCAAAATTTATTTGTTTTTTTAAACAGTCCATTTCTGTTATCCGGACAGCAATCCCTCCATTCTCGTGGCATGTTCAGGGGCATTTGTGTCTCTCCCTTTTTAGTCATTTATTTCCCTGCTCTCGTGAGCCTCTCTGTCAGGGTAGAGGGAAGGAGAGAACACCAGCCATCCACGTGAATAATTTTGGGGAAATGTTTTATAGGAGATATGGTTGAAACAACTGGCTAACATGACATTTTATACAATTTTGTCTTTCTGAATGTGTCTGGAACTCACATTAGTTCGGTTAATTGGCCCCATGGTGGATTTAGTAAGAGGTCACACAAAAGACACAGGCCCTTTATCAGATGTAGGCTCTACCCTAGACACTCACAGGCCTAGGGACTGTGGTCATTTAGTTTATGTTTGTTTAGAAATGAATAATGGTCACTGGCAACTAACTTACCAAACTTTGCTCTTCTACGGAGAATCATGAAGTCTCAGGGCTTGAGCCCCTCAAGAGGCCATCTCAACTCACTCATTCTGGACCCTGACCCTGGAAAGGAACTCTCTTTCCAATATGCCCAACAGATGCCCTTGTCTTTTGTTGTGAGCTCTGCAGTGATTCAGTTCTCAGCCACAGTGGGCAGCCCCTAAGACCCGGACAGGCAGGAATGTGCTAGAAAATCTTGTTACAGGTTGAGCTGAAATCAGGCTTCCACCTATTTCTGCTCTCTGGAGCTACTCAAAACACATCTAGTCCCTTCCACAAAGTAATCCTTCAAATATCTGAAAATACCCATGTCTCTCTGTTCCTCCAGTACCAATAGTTTAAATAGATAGAAGTAAACTTTGTATTATTCTACCTTTTTTAAAGCAAATAAAAAGTAAGACATTATCGACATGATGATGACCCATCTCCAGTGGCACACTCCCCTTCTCCCCACCCCCTCTACATGCTGACATATTAATCTGGCCTCTATGGGATCCCAATGCAGAAGAGCCCCTAGCAGAGGCCTTTACAGTGCAGTGATTAGTAGAAGAAAGTGGCAGGCATAGAGTAGAGTTGAAGGTGATGCACATTTATAAACTGTGTTTATAAACTGTAAATCTGGGCAATTTACATAATCTTTCTAAGCTCCATTTCCTCCTCTGTAAAATGGAAAGAATCCTACTTATTGCCCCAGCTGTTGCGGGGATGAAACAAGATAGTGCTCCTAAAGCGTTGACACCTGGCACTTAGAGTCGCCATTCCATTTATTCTCTCCTGCTCCACCTCACAGAAGAGGCCTAGAAGCAGGTGAAGAGGTTTGTTCAAGGTCACAGCTCGTTAACAGCAGAGCAGGACCTAATCCTAGACCCGGACCCTGCTGCTCCACACCGCTTTCGTTGGTGTCTGCAGCTGCCCGCCTTGTCTCTGCGGATCAAAAGCTCACCCCGCGTCCCGCAGTGTCCACTATACTGGGAAGACCTCCCCATATCAATTGCCAACGGTAATTGCAGTGAGCTCGGATCACGGCGTTTTCACAGTCAGGAAAGGTGAGGGAGATCGACGGACACTAGCTCTCTAAGAGTAATCAAAGGTTAAAGATAGTTCTAGGCACAGCCCAGACTGGGGTTCCTGCCGTTTGCATTCCAATGTGGCCACCTCACCCTCCCAGCCCCGCCCGCGGGCGGCTCCCGCGGCCTCGCGGACCTAGGCCAGCGTACCGGGAGCAGGGGGTGGCGAGGCTCCGGGCCAGGTGGCCGGGGCGGGGCGGGGTGCCGAGCACTCGGAGGGGGCGGGGCCGGGCCGCGCGTTCCGGTCCCGGGGCGTGGCCTCCCGCAGGTGCGCCCGGCGACTCCGGTTTCCCTGAAACTTATCCGGCCCTGGGGAGGCGCGCGGAGGCTCTGATTAGGGGCAGCAGAGGCTGGCTTTCTCTCGGTGCGGCGAGTGGAGCTCTGAGTTTCGAATCCGTGGCGGCGGATTCCCCGCCCGCCCGGCGTCGGGGCTGCGGGAAGGATGCGAAGCCTGAGCGCGGCGTGGCTGCTGGCGGGTGCCATCCTGCTGGCGGCCTCTGCCTCCTGCAACCGCACCATCCAAGGTGAGAAACTTGGCCACGGAGGGCTCGTACGGCTGCGGAGCTGGGGTCCCGGGCGCGCGGGGCAGGTGTGCGAAGGGTGTTCTGCTGCCCGCACCACCACCTCCCCGCCTCCCTCAGCCTCCCCTGGCTGGCTTTGATGGGGCATCTCTGAGCCAAGGGGCAACCTGGTAGGACATCCAGGAGCAGCCGAAGTCGGCAGAGCCCGGCAGGAGGCAGAGAGGCCCCCAAAACCCCATTTACCGAGAGGTTCTCGTGCTAGCCACCTCCACCCTGCAATGGGGTTTCGGGGAAGGGGATGGAAGGAAGGAGTAAGTCGTGTCTAACGGTACCCAGAGGACTGGGTCGCCTCCCCCGGGTTGGTGTCTTTGTCAACACCAAGTCATTAGGAGCTTTTCGCACACCCTGGCGACTTCCTCCTGCAGGTCCTTGGGGCCCCTGGCGTTAGTGAGTAGATGGCGCAAGGCAGGGTGGCGTGGGTGGGAACCCGCGGCCCGGGAACCTTGCTTTTTGCGCTCGCCTCCAACCACCGGAGCCCTTTCTTTGGGTTCTGCCCACGGCGTTCAAGACCTGCCCGGGGCCTGCAGCTCCTGGCACCCCCGGTGCATGGCCTGGGTATGCAAGTCAGGGCGGGACTCCGCGGGGTTCACGTGGTAACGAGCGCTCGAGTTTGGGGCCACTTGGCTGTCACATGGACTTATGAGTGGAGCTTCTTGGACCCTGCTTTGTATTTGACCAGGTGACCTTCCGGCGCCGTGACGGGCGGCCCCCATGTTTGTAGGCCAGAAGCTGCCAGCCTTGGGAACAGCACGTGAGCGGTCCCGGGCGGCGCCTTCCGCGGGTGTGCTGCTCCGGGTGTGCTCGAGCTGTCCTAGGAGCGCGTTCTCCAGGGCTGAGCAGGCCTCTCTGGGCGTGGCTGGGATTTGGCCTTCGATCGCGACTGTGATGCTGAGACACCGCTGTTTGGGGCAGCCTGGGTAGCGTTAAAAGGAAAGTTTTTTTTTTTTTTTGAGACAGAGTCTCACTTTCTTGCCTGGGGCGAGTGCCGTGGCGTCAGCCTAGCTCACAGCAACCTCAAACTCCTGGGCTCAAGCAATCCTACTGCCTCAGCCTCCCAAGTAGCTGGGACTACAGG
>CAUYSK010110703.1:0-11091 GCA_963575035.1 Avahi laniger
AGCTACTTGGGAGGCTGAGGCAGTAGGATCGCTTGAGCCCAGGAGTCTGAGGTTGCTGTGAGCTAGGCTGACGCCATGGCACTCACTCTAGCCAGGGCAACAAAGTGAGACTCTGTCTCAAAAAAAAAAAAAAAAAAAAAAATAAGGGAAGGGGGCATGATAAGGCATGTCTGACCTTCTTCCTCCTGGCAAGCAATTTAGTTTTAGGGTATTCCTTTGGCCACGAGGGGATCCGTTTAGTCAGCCGGTGGGGGGGGGGTGGGCCTTAAAATTTTATTTTAGTTCACAGGGGTTACAGGTAAAGTCATAAATCAATATGTAGAAGGTATACATTGGTTTGGCCCGAAAAGGTGGGCCATCTCGAAACAGGAGCTTACAGGTTATAGGTGGGTGTAAAGATTCTTTGACTTGTAATTGGTTAAAGACAGAAAGCTTTGTCTAAAGGCTTGGAATGTTTTAAGATAAGGCGCTCTGTTAATCAGAGACAAGCCTGCAAACACATATTTGTTGTGTAAATTGAGGACCTGCAGGTTTGTCTTGCATACCATTAGGCCTGTAAATGGGTTACAAAGGATATCTTCAAGAAGGGAGGGGGGCATGATGAGGCATGTCTGATCTCCCTCCTCGTGGCAAGAAATTTAGTTTTAGGATTTTCCCTTGGCCAAAAGGGGGTCCATTCAGTCAGCCGGGGGGAGCTGTAAGATTTTATTTTAATTCACAGCAGTTATATTTTGGGAATAAATTCAGCAACTTGGCCTCGGGTGTTTTAACATGTCAGCATTTCACCAGCTATTAAACAGAATCCAATCTTCTACCCAGTGCAGAGGGCGAGAGGACAAGACATGGCAAAAAGAGCACTGAACCAAGAGTCCAACAATCTGGCTTCTAATCCTTACCTGATTACCAATCAGCAGTGTGATCTGAGACAAATCACCTTGCTTCTCTTGGTCTCATGACTACGTCATCTTCAAGCACTCATGCAATTCTGCAATGGAAAGCCCACTAGGACAGGAGTTCTTAATCTTCGAAGGGGCCTGAGCCCCAGAAAAACGCACTTGTGCACAAACACATGATTTTGAATAGAGTTTCATGGGGCTCACAAGAAACCAATCTACATCTCTAACCTCTCTGCTTTACAGTAACTAAGACACCAATTTCTGCTTGGACTACTTCGGTGACAGGAAACTCACTATTCATAAGGCAGCCCATTATACTATTAAACTGTGCTAGAAAAATAAGTTCTTCATACTTAACCAAGTTCTGCACACATAATTTCTATCCATTGGTCCAAGTTCTCCGCAAAAAATCAGAAAAATCCACAAATCAGAAAAATCGGGTTCTCTCCTGTTTATGACATCTCTTGATCTCTCTGAAGACTGTTTCTAAGTTTTAAATGAAAATAATTTATGGGAAAGGAATGTAGATGATTCGCCATGCAAATTATTTCACAGTGCATTGTTACAAAGATACATGGTTTCCACCTCACCCCAGATATGCCAAACATCCAAATGCAGATGCTAAATTCCAAATAAGCACCACCGTTATTAATCTGGATGGATCTAGGTTTTGCAAAGAGGGGAATTACTGTATAAAAATATGTTGAAAGAAACAGCACAGTCTTTGGGGAAAAGGACTGCATTAGGAATTAGAAGATTTGGAGTAGAATCCTGGCTCGCATTCCAACTACCTATGCACTGTTGGCCAAGTCATTTAACCTCTGTGAGCCTGTTTCTCTTTTGCAAATTGTGACAAAAGCGACCTCACAGAGATGCTGAGAGAATTAAATGATATAATATTCATAAAGCTTCTAGCCTAAGCCTGGCACATAACAAATTCTCAATAAATACTAGCTCCGGTTCTCAGCAAGCTGAGTTTCATTCGATGCATTCAGCGCTCTTTCTCGAATGGGATTCCCCGTCCTAAGCCGGAGTTTGTGCTCTGCGCTCCACTATGTTTTCCTTTTTAAATTTGTCAGATTCTTCTGTAGGATTTCCCCATAGCCATGGGTTCCTCTTGTCTCTCATGTCACTAGGGCTTAAAACCACTTTCTCAATGGCTTCTGGGAAAAAGCAAAGTTCAAGTCAACAATTCTCATCTCAGCCAGCTCAGGCCTGGACATTGTCACTTGGGGGGGATCCCCCAAGTACCCCAAACTTAATAGTCCCCAACTTACCTCATCTCCTAGTCCCCAATTCAGAGATACCTAAGAGCCACCCTCAGCGGCTATCTTCTTTCACTATATCCTGTCAGGCCTACCTCCTTTTTCTAGCTCAATTGCCACCATCCCAGTCCTAGTCTGAACCACAAGTGACAATCATGACTACAATTTTATAACCAGTTTCTCCAGCAAGTGGAGGTGATAGGTAGATTGTGAGCTACATTGGGGCTGTGTTCAGACAATAAGGCTGGGCTGGAGTCATTATGTCCATGGTGTGGTGGCTCCTGGCACCTAGTCCTGCCTTCCTGCACTGCAGTGGCTGGGAAAGGAGAAACCCCCAGCCCCCACTGCTTCTTCACATCTAGGGCTCTGGAAACAGATTGAATTCTGCCAATGAAATGCACTCATATCTAGCCACCCCCTAGATTCTGCTATTAATACTTTAGTGTCCTTGCTTTATCACATACCATCCTTTTTCTATTTTATTTTGGTGCATTTCAAAGTAAGTTGCAGACATTAGTTCATTTGCTCCTAAATTAGCATACATATCCCTAAGGAGAATTCAAGATTTGGTTATAGTTATCATTTTCTTTGTTTGTAATAATCACCAGTTTGAAAAATCAAAAACGACACAGAAAAAGATAAAAGTCTCCCAATTCGTTTGGGGCAGTGTCTCCCATTTTCTGACTCTAGCTGTCACTCTCTTCCATTTAAGGCAAATTTAGAGAAAGGACAGTCTTGTATCATGTTTCCATTTCCTCACACTGGGATCGCTCTTGCCAGAGTCTCCAGTTGTTGCTAAATCCAAGAAACATTTTCCTGTCCTCATCTTACCTGTCTTTTGGCAGCAGTTGACACCGATGTTGTTAGTCACGGTGCCCTTGAAACCACGCTTCTCCCTGGGTTTTCCCCCTCCTGTTTAGATGAGGATCAGATCTCCCTTCTGGACCCTCCTCTCTGCCCAGTGTAAGTGCTGGTGTTCCTCCGGTGCTATCCTGGGTCCTCTTCTCTCCTCACTCTCAAGGGATACCATTCTCCTCTCACCTGCATCAGAGAGCGTCCTTCTACAGGAAAAAAAGAAACCACTCTTGCGATTGTAAGCAAAAAGGAGATTAAAACAGGAATTGGCCAGAGCGGTGGCGCGCGCCTGTATTCCCAGATACTCAGGAGGCCGAGGCGGGAGGATCGCTTGAGCCCAGTAGTTCAAGACTAGCCTGGGCAACATAGTTAGACTACGTCTCTACCAAAAATAAGTAAATAAATAAGGGCCGAGCCCAACGCATGCGCAGAGCAGGTCGCGCTCAGCCTCGCCCCCTTTCCCACTCGGACCATGCGTGCCTGGAGATACGTACAGCCAACCAGTGAAAAGCAGCGGTAGTGAGTGGCATTCTCTTGGCCCAATTACCTGTGGTCTTGCGGGAGCAGGCCTGCTCCCAGGCCAATGGCGGAGTGGGGCGGAGCTCGGGCTGGAGCCGCGGTCACCTGATCTGCAGCGGCAGCGGCGGCAGAGGCGACAGAGGCTGTGGAGGCTGAAGCTGTGATGGCGGCGGCGGAGGCTCGGGTGCGGATGGGGACGCAGTGGGCTGCAGCATTTTGGCTGCTGGTGGCAGCGGTGGCAGCGGCGGAGCAGCAGGTGCCGCTGGTGCTGTGGTCGAGTGACCGGTGAGCGGGCTAGGGTGGGCTGCGTTGCGCGCCGTGGCGGCTGAAGCACCCTCTCCCGACTGCGGGGCTGTCCTCGGCAAGGGGTGGCGAGGCCCACAGGGGGATTGTTCCTTGCTTAGGGGCTCTCGCAGCGAGTCGGCTGGCGACAGAGGTCCGGTCCCTGCGCGTTAAGCCCATGACCTGACATCAGCTTTTCTGTCCCTTGTCAGGGACTTGTGGGCTCCTGCGGCCGACACTCACGAGGGCCACATCACCAGCGACTTGCAGCTCTCTACCTACTTAGATCCCGCCCTGGAGCTGGGCCCCCGGAATGTGCTGCTGTTCCTGCAGGACAAGGTGCGCCTGCCCCAGCCAGCTCTTCCCCGGTCATCAGGAGGCAGGCAGGCCCCCTCCCCCCACGCCACTGACGCCCATTTCCTAAGGGAAGCTTCAGTGACCTTGTCCCAACTGTAGGGAGGTGCGGCTTGTCTCTTGGGAAGGCCTGTAGGAGAAGCTTCAGTGGGAATGGTGAGAGCAGCAGAAATGGCACTGACTTGATTGCAGGAAGCAACGGGTCTGAGGCCAGATGCCTACTACTAAGTCCCAAGAACTTTAGATATTATCTGACTTGCTTCTAGTATGGTGGGGATTGTCTATATATGAGAAGATTGATGCTGGAGGAGGAGAAGTGGCTTGCCCAGGGTCATACAGCTAATGGGTGACAGAGTTGTAATTCTAACTGTAATGATCATAATAGGGATAATTGGAAAATGATCACTTATTTAGTACTTCACAGGTACCATGTTAATCTGATGTCATTGTCTTGGTTTTACTGCCAAGGAAACTAAGATTTGTACAGATGCCATGATTTCCTGAAGTTTCACAGTTTATAGACACCACATTGGTTCCAGCCTGAGTCTGTCAGATCTCCCCCTGCCCCAGTTTGTACTCCTAACCAGCATGCTGTTTTCTATCCTATCCATACCTCTCCTCCCCCAAAGCAGGGGCATAGACCATGGGAAAATTGCAGGACAGCATAGAACTGGTGTTTGGGAGGCTGTCAAGCCTCTGCTTGTCCGTCTTTGGTGGCCTGTATGGCTCATTCCCCTTGTGGTCTCACTCAGTTACTGTGTGGGCAGGTGGTGGCCCGTAGTCTTTCCAGGAGGTGGTAAATAATATAGTCAGACTGGAACTCAGTCCCAGTTCTACTAAACCAGCCTTTGGATGCATGGAATAATCTTTGTGAATGATAGTTTCTACACTGTAAAATAATGACACCACCTACATCAGAGGGCTGTGAGGAGTAATTCTTGAAATCCACGTAAAACATCTAGCCAGGGGCCCCCAGTCTTAGGGCATTCATTCCTTTGTAAAATATGGAGTGCCGGCCGGGCGTGGTGGCTCACGCCTGTAATTCTAGCACTCTGGGAGGCCGAAGCGGGTGGATCGCTCAAGGTCAGGAGTTCGAGACCAGCCTGAGCAAGAGCGAGATCCCCGTCTCTACTAAAAAATAGAAAGAAATGATCTGGACAACTAAATATATATATATATAAATTAGGCAGGCATGGTGGCACATGGGCACATGCCTGTAGTCCCAGCTACTTGGGAGGCTGAGGCAGAAGGATCGCTTGAGCCCAGGAGTTTGAGATTGCTGTGAGCTAGGCTGACGCCATGGCACTCTAGCCCGGGCAACAGAGCAATACTCTGTCTCAAAAAAAAAAAAAAATATGGAGTGCCTATTATGTTCCAGGTATTGTTAAGTGTTGGGGATATAGCCGTGAGCAGAGTAACCCAAGCCCCACCCTCAGGAAGCTGACATTCTTCTGAGGGTGACTGGTAAATACTAAGTCAGTGTATGATACAGTATCACTGCTGTGGTCTTTAAAGAAGGAAGCAGGCTGAGGGGACAGAGTGACTGGGGATGCTGTTTTAGATAACAGTGATCAGGCAAGACCTCACTGACGAAGTAATATCTGAGCAGAGACCTCAGTGGAGGGAAGGAGGGAGGCAGCCATGTGGCTCTGGGGGAAGGACATTCCTGGCAGGGGAACAGCAGGTGCAAGGGCCCTGGGTATGGTGTGCTATTGGTGAGCTCAAGGAAGAGCTGGTGTGGCTGGAGCATAGTGAGTGAGACAAAGGGGTAGGAGATGTAGGAGGTGGTCTGCAGGTGGCCAGAGAGGGGAGGTCAGTTGCAGTGGAAATGTGTAAGAATGCCTTGGGCTCTGTGGAGCAGGGAGTGGTGTGACCTCTTGATTAAAGAAATCCCACAGGACCCAGCAGTGCTTCCAGTGCTTTCAGAATGAGAGCCCAGGCAGCAAAACAAGGTCAAGGTTCCTGGTCAGAGGGAGGGGAAGCTGGGCAAGTGTGTATGTATACTAAACAGAGTGAGGCTAGAGAGGCTGATCTAAATCTCTCTCTGGGTCTAACTGGGAAAAGCCAGAGGAAGCTGGGATTGGGGTGGAGGGCAGGAGTTATAGGACATCTGTAGGTTGTAGAGATGAGGTCGTAGGGATGAGGTCAGGATTCCTACGGTCCTGAGAGCTCTAAAGACTTCAGTGCTTCCTCCAGCATACTCTATGATTTTCACTTCTTTCCCTGTCCACCAAAAACAGGTGGGGTGGGGAATTGTCACCCTCCTTAAAAAGGGTCCTGTCCAGACCAGACATAGCCGGCTCTCCTTTTCTCTGACCCCCTTCCAGAAGGTGTGCCCCACAGCTTCCCTCCCCACAGCTTTTTCTTTCCTCCTCAGTTCCTCTTGTCTGCAGGGGTGAGGCTGCTGACTCCTACTCCTGTGGTTACCACACGTCAGCTGCCTGCAGATCTCTTCTTGACCCCGTGACTGCCTTTTGTGTCTTCTCACCCTGCCCTGAGAGTGCTGGATGGAAGAAAGCCAGCCTTCCACCCCCACCCCCACCCAACATCTCACTCCACCAGACCAAATCTGATTCTACCTGAGAGTTTGCTGGCCCTGAGAATGCACAGGGAAGGTGACTGCCCCCTGCCCTGGTCCCTGTTACTTGTCAACCTCCTGAGATGTCTCCCCTGAATCCCTATTAGCTGAGCATTGAGGATTTCACGGCATATGGTGGTGTGTTTGGAAACAAGCAAGACAGCGCCTTTTCTAACCTGGAGGTAAGAGTCCTCTTCCAGCCATGGGCCATGGTGTCTATTCTGTGCCTGCTCTCCCAGCACAATAAGAACTGTACTCTTAGGAACCAGAGATGCTGGCTTTGGGGGTAGAAAGGCCTGGGGCCTGAGTATCAGGGGCCGGGAGTGTGGGGCATTTTCTTTCTGACACATGAAGGAGACCCCTATGTAGATGCGGCTTTCCAGAGGAGAGCCACCAGAGAAGAGCCACCAGAGAAGTTTGGGGGGCTAGCCCAGGCCCACTGGTCCCTGGCTAACTCAGCCTTCTGCCTCTCCCGTGCCCCTAGAATGCCCTGGACCTGGCCCCCTCTTCACTGGTGCTTCCCGCCGTCGACTGGTATGCAGTCAGCACCCTGACCACTTACCTGCAGGAGAAGCTCGGGGCCAGCCCCTTGCATGTGGACCTGGCCACCCTTCGGGAGCTGAAACTCAATGCCAGCCTCCCTGCCCTGCTGCTCATCCGCCTGCCCTACACAGCCAGGTACTGCCCACATGGCCTAGTTTTCAACTTTGAGGCCCAGAGAATAGTGAGGCTCTGGGCTCTGGTGCACAGTTTAGCCAAAGATGACAGTATTCCCCACTACCTTGAAGCCCTTCCAGAAGGTTCCCTGTATGCCCAGAAGAGGCAGGAAGGGTCTCCTGCCAGGCTTGGACTCAGGAGTAGGTACCCAGCACTGAGCCAGGCCTGGCACGCTTCCAGAGATGAGGCAGGTGTGGGCCCTGCTTGTGGGGAGCCCCTCACCTAGCCAGGCCCTGTTCACAGAGCCCGGGGAGAACGGGTATGGTATTCCAGGTAGAGGTGCTGAGGTAAGCAAAGGTGCAGGAAGGCTGAGCCTGGCCCTGGCTGAGTGTGGATGCAGGCTCTGCGAGTGGGGCCAGTAGGGAGAAGAAGCTGGAGGGGCAGATGGAAGGGTGGTGGGCAGTGGAGAGCTGGCTCAGGCCACGTGAAGGCTCTGACACTCTCTCTTCCACAGCTCCGGCCTAATGGCACCCAGGGAAGTCCTCACAGGCAATGGTGAGTGGAGTCAGGGAGGATGCACGTCCTTATCTAGCCCTTGGGCTGGGACCACAGAGCTGGCCCACAGCTCCGAGGCCCCTCCTTACTCCCGGACAGCGTTCCTGCTTCCTGGATCTGTGCTGGTCCTGGGCCTCATCCCTGTCCAGCTGGCAGGTGCGGGAGCCTGTGGAGCTAGTTTCTCCTCAGGCAGCTTGAGTCCTAGACTTTCGGATTTAGTAGACCAGCAACATTTTAAAAAACAATTCTGAGGGCTTTTTGCTATAAAGGACAGTCATTTCCATGGAAAGATAGTTGGAAACCTTCTGTGGGTGGATACGGCATTTTCTATATATGTATTTCCTCATTTCACTTAGGTAGTACTTGGTGACGACTGAGGCCACAGTGTGGTCCCGGGAGAGGCTGGGGGAGAGGGTGGGATGAGAAATAGATGCTCTTGGCCAGGTGTGATGGCTCACACCTGTAATCCTAGACCTCTAGGGAGGCCAAGGCAGGAGGATCACTTGAGCTCAGGCATTCAAGACCAGTCTGAGCAAGAGTGACACCCTGTCTCTACTAAAAATTAGCCAGGTGTTGTGGCATATGCCTGTAGTCCCAGCTACTCAAGAGGCTGAGGCAGGAGTTTGAGGCTGCAGCGAGCTATAATGACACCACTGCACTCTAGCCCAGGCAACACAGCAAGACTTTGTCTCAAGAAAACAAACAAAAAAAAAAAACCACTGCTTTCAGATGGTCTAGAACAGTGGTCCACAGCCTTTTGGGGACCAGGAACCGGTTTCATGGAAGACAATTTTTCCACAGACCAGAGGGAAAGCGGATGGTTTTGGGATGATTTAAGTACATTACATTTATTGGGTACTTTATTTCTATTTTTATTACACTGTCACTTGCCACTCACTGATAGAGTTTTTTGTTTTTGTTTTTTTTTTTAAGACAGAGTCTCTGGGCCAGGCGCGGTGGCTCACGCCTGTAATCCTAGCACTCTGAGAGGCCGAGGCAGGTGGATTGTTTGAGCTCAGGAGTTCGAGACCAGCCTGAGCAAGAGCGAGACCCTGTCTCTACCAAAAATAGAAAAAAATTAATTGGACAGCTAAAAATATATAGAAAAAATTAGCCGGGCGTGGTGGCGCCTGCCTGTAGTCCCAACTACTCGGGAGGCTGAGGCAGTAGGATTGCTTGAGCCCAGGAGTGTGAGGTTGCTGTGAGCTAGGCTGACGCCACGGCACTCACTCTAGCCAGGGCAACAAAGTGAGACTCTGTCTCAAAAACAAAAACAAAACAAAAAAAAGAGTATTGAAAAAACAGATTTATAAATTACAGTATCTTTCTTGTTCCCTGCCACTGAGTTTTAAATTGAGATTTTATATTGGTACATTTTCAACTGAAATTATATCAGACATAAAATATCTCAGATAATACTTTACGGGACACCATAAACTCAAAGCTACATCTTCCTAAAGGTAGTTTCCCATGCTTCCCCAATAGTTTACCTTCAGTTCAAGTGATGATGTCTTGTGCTAAATCACACAGGGCAGCTCGAGGAGAAAGGGTGACTCCGGCTCACTCGCCCCTTTTCCTTCATAAACATAGGCACATTCCCAGTACTCACGTTTCTTAGACACATTGGGTTTTTCTGAAGAGTTGCTGCAGCCCATGACTTCTTTCCCAATTGTTTGTTTTTCTAAATTTAACTTCTGATTTCAAGAGATGGTGTGGAGAGGTCCTTCTCTTTATGTTGCGAGGAACCACTCTTCGCTGATCTCCTTCAGTCACAGATACTGATGAGGAACACACAGGAGGAAAGGAAGGAAACCAACAGTTAACAACACGGTAGCTAAGGGGTTGCTCAGCAGGATTCATTTCATGCTTCTTCTGAATCGCCGTTCATCATATGATGTGGAAAGTGGTCAGACATAATCTAATCCTGGTTTATTTTCCAAAACACAGCAGCAGCTACAGAGCAGCTATAGATTGTTTTTCTGCTAGACATAAATTATAGTTTCCTCATGTCTAGGTCAGATCAAACTTGATTTAAAATAAAGCATTAAAAATGAAAAGAAAAATTGAAATATAAGAATATATGATTTTCTAATTAAAATATAGGGAATGGGATATGGAGAACTGACATAATTAACTGTTTTGGTTTTAAGCTCTAAGTAATACAATCTATCTGGGCTTTTGAAAACAATTAGAGACTGACCATGAGACAAAAACAACATATTTAAACAACTATGCCAAAATTAAAAGTGAATTCTTTGACAATATTTCTCAGAATCAGTTGGGGGCACTTGTTTAAAAAAAAAAAAAAAGGAGGCTGAAGACCTCCCCCCAAATTTAGGAATCATAATCTCTGAGAGTGCCCCTTTTAACAATCTCTCCAGGCATTGCTGTGGCCCTGTGGAAGTCTACTGTCGTGCTCAGTAGACCTTCTGATGAGTTTGCTGACTTCCAAAATCACTTGACGGGAGTTTTCAGCAAAATTCCTTCCTGTAGCATACTGTCTCATTGCTTTTTGGCGTGATGGTTCCGTCATTTTGTGATGTTACAACCCAGTCTGATCTAATATATTTGTGTTTAATAATAGAAACAAAGTCAGAGAACAACTGGCATGTCTATTTTTCTGTTAGTACTATGCTAAAGGCTTCAAAATGTCAACTTAACTAAAGAAAGGGAAAACTAAAATGAGAAAAATATTTGAACTACGGGAATATTTTTAAAACAGTAATAACCTGAGTGAACAGATTTTCTGATCAGAGCTGGGCCTGATTCTTTCATGTATTGAATTTATTAACCCTCCTTAACTTTGGGTTGTTTCCAAATTTGATAGGCATTTCTTTATTTTGTTTGTTTGTGTTTTTTTTGTATTTTTTTGTTTTTTTTTTTGAGACAGAGTCTCACTCTCTTGCCTGGGGCGAGTGCCGTGGCATCAGCCTAGCTCACAGCAACCTCAAACTCCTGGGCTCAAGCAATCCTACTGTCTCAGCCTCCCGAGTAGCTGGGACTACAGGCATGAGCCACCATGCCCGGCTAATTTTTTCTAGATATATTTTTAGCTGTCCAATTAATTTCTTTCTATTTTTGGTAGAGACGGGGTCTCGCTCTTGCTCAGGCTGGTCTCGAACTCCTGAGC